>RJWM01025331.1:0-29325 GCA_004363535.1 Dasyprocta punctata | reverse complement strand
ACTAGGTCCCTGCCTGAAACACTAAAGTAAAATTTGATTATTTTGGTTGACACCCAATATTTGGAATATTTCTGAGCTACAATGTGATGTACAGATTCAAATATACTTTGGGTAATGATTAGAAAAAACAATCTTGAAATTCGTATGGAGCCACATAAAACTATAAATGACCAAAGCAATCTTGAGCAAAGAAAAACAAGGTAGAGGCATCAACTATCAGAGACCAAAATATACCACAGATCTGTAGTAATAAAAACATCATGTTATTGGAATAAAAAAGACACACAGAGTAATATGACAGAATAGAGAACACAGAAATAGCTCCACACCTTTATAACCAACTGACTTTTAACCAAGAACGCACAATGGAGAAGGGATGGTCTCTTCAATAAATGGTTCTGGGAAAAGTGGATATCCATAGGCAGAAGAATTAATCTAGATCACCCTCACCAGTGACAAATATCAACTTAAAATAGATTAATGACTTAAATATAAATTATTAAAAGAAAACACAGAAGAAACAGGCAAAGTGACATGGGAACCGGCAAAGATATTTTGGACAAGACCTCCACAGCACAGGAAACAAAAGCAAAAATAGATAAATGGAATTACATCAAATTAAAAAGCTTCTAGGCAGCAACAAAAATGATCAACAGGGTGCAGAGAGACAACCTACATAATGGGTGAAAATATTTGCAATGTATATACCTAACAAACGTTTATGTTGTGTTGACATTGTTTACTATAGGACTAAGTATGCATTCTCTTTTCTTTATGGCCAACAGCAAAGGTGACTTTGCTGATCAGAAGACAACATTCCTAACATCAGGGTTGAAATTTCCCAAATTGGTCAAAAGTATGGACATTTGGAGTTGTTTTCTATTTAAGCCATGATGATTTTGTGCAAATTTTATTTTCTTTTTTTAATTTTTAACTTTAAAGAGGGAAAAACAAAACAAAACAAAAATGCAAGAAAAACAAGAAACAAAAGAGACAAATAAACAGTAACAAAAAACCCAAAACAATAACAATATAGGCTTTCAAAAGGTGGTAGGAACTTAACAAAGTTTATTATTTTGCATAGTTATCTTCAAAAGAGTTACTTAGGTTTCCAGATATAGACATGCAAAATTGATCTAATCCTATGAGTGTTAACTGTTTTGTTCCAAGAACTAATAGAATTAGTAGTACAATCATCTTAGCTATCTTAAGTGTATATATACACAGTTATATATTTTCTCTTTTCCCTTCCTTTTCTCATTTTCCTTGAGTTATTTTCCCCTTTGAGCAGTTTCTTACCCTTTCACAATATTTATTGAAGATTTTGTATCTTATTTACTCTTACAGTTTCTTATACTAGGGAAACAATATGATATTTACACGTGAGTTTGATTTATCTCACTTACGAATACAGTCTCAGGTCTCATCCATTTGCCTATAAAAGCTTCAGTGTGATTCTTCTTGATAGCTGAGTAGTACTCCATTCTATAAAGTAATACATCTTTTTTTTTAAATCCATTTCTCAGTTGATTGGAATTTGGATTGTTTCCAAGATTTGGCTATTAAAAATTGTGCTGCTATCAACATGGGTGCACATATATCACTGTGGTATGTTTTCAATTTTTTCTGGGAATATGCCCACAAGCGAAATAGCTGGGTCAAATGGGACTGCCAATTCCAGGGTTTTGAGGAACCTCCACACTGATTTCCACAGTGGTTGCACCAGTCTATGGTCCCACCAACAGTGCAGGAGAGTACCTTTTCCCCCACAGCCTCTGTGGCATTTGTTATTGGTTGTTTTCTTGATCCTGGCCATTCTTTCTGGAGTGAGATGGAATCTCAGTGTTGTTTTCATTTGTATTTTTCAAATGACCAATGAGCTGAACATTTTTTCATGCATTTATTTGCCATTTGTATTTCTTCCTCTGAGAAGTGTGTATTTCATCTCAGATGTCCATTTTTGGATTCAGTCTTTGAATTCTGGGGGCCTGAGTTTTTAAATTCTTTATATGTTTTAGACAGAAGTCCTTTGGCTGAGGGACAGTTGACTAAGAGTTTTCCCCAATTCGTGGATTTTCTTTTTACTCTGTTGGAGATTTCTTTTGACATGCAAAAACTAAATATGATGAGATCCCAGTTGTTGATTCTGGGAAATATTTCCTGTACAGTTTGATTTTTGTTCATGAATTCTCTGCCTGCCGCTGTTATAGCCTGTGACAGAAATAGCGTCGTTTTCCTGTTCTGTATGCGCCGTTTGCCCTAAAGGATTTCTTTTGTGAACTACTGCCTCCCTGAAAGTCCCTGTTTCCCGTAGCCCCCTCACTCCCAACGCTCCAAGGAACGAGCAGTTACAATTACAAAGTTACTGATTGCTCAGGGACATAGTAAAACTGACCAAAGAACTGGGTCATGAGATAACAACCACCTAGCCTCATACCCAAGGAATATATTAAGCAAATCTCCCTGTAAGTCCAGCCCCCAAACCTTCCTGAAATACTACCCCAAAAATGTAACAGATCGTTTAAACTAACCAATGTAATTTACTTTTTGTAACCGCGCTTACTAACCCCACCTCCCTTTGTCCTAATGCTATATAAGCCCCTCCAGGTCGCCACGCGGTGTGCAGTCTCGGATCGATTCCAAGTGAGACTGTGCCGCCGGGCCTGGCAATAAATGCTCCATTTTAAACTCTTCGGGTGCTCCGCGAGTTTTATTCATCCCGGGGGTCGATTACCTATTTCAGCCGCTATGTCCTCAAGTTTTCTATCTACTTTGTATTCCAACAGATTTAGTGTTTCTATTTTAATATTTAGCTCTTTGATCCATTTTGACTTTAGTGCATGATGATAGGCATGGGATTAGTCTTAGTTTTAGGAATACGGAAAGCCAGTTTTTCCAGCACAATTTACTAATGAGGCTATCTTTCTTCCAATGAACATGATTGGCCCCTTTGTCAGATAAGGTGGCTGAGTGTTTTTATAGTTGTCGTTGTATCTTCTAATCTATTCCACTGATCTTCAGGTCTGCTTTTTTGCATTACCATACTGATTTTATTACAGAAGCTTTGTAGTATAATTTGAAGTCAGGAATTGTGATGCCTCCTGCCTTGCCTTTGTTGCCCAGAATTGCCTTTGTTATTCTAGGTCTCTTCTGGTTCCAGTTAAATTTTAGGAATCATTTCTTTCCATCTGTGAGTTATTTTGCTAATGGCATTTTGATTAGAATTGCATTAAATCTGTATAACAATTTTGAGAGAATGGCCATTTTCACAATATTTGTTCTTCCTATCCATGAAGAAGGAATATCATTCCATTTTCTGAGATCCTCTTTGACTTCTTTTTTCAGAGTATTGTGAATTTTCACTGTATAGATCTGTTAGATTGATTCCCAAGTATTTCATTTTCTTGGATGCTATTATGAAGGGTGTTGTTTCTCTTATTTCTCTCTCAGTGTGTTTGTTGTTTGTGTAGAGGAATGCTATTGATTTTTGAGTGCTGACTTCGTATCCAGTTACATTGCTGAATTTGGTTATTGCATCTAGAAGCCTTTCAATGGAGTTTTGAGGGAATCTTCTATGTAGAGTATCATATCATCTGCAAATAATGATAACTTAACTTCCTCCATTTCTATCCTTATTCCTTTTATTTCTCTCTCTTGTCTAATTGCTCTGGCTAATGTTTCCAGAACTATATTGAAAAGGAGTGGTGATAATGGACAGCCTTGTCTTGTTCCTGATTTTAGAGTGAAAGCTTTCAGTTTTTTATCATTTAATATGATACTGGCTGTTGGTTTGTCATAGATGGTTTTTATCAGATTGAGGTGAAGACCATCTATTCTGATTTTCTTTAGGGTTCTTATCATGAATGAGTGTTGGAATTTATCAAGTCTTTTTCTGCATCTATTGAGATGATCATGTGATTCTTATCTTTGGCTCTATTGATATGGTGTATTAGGTCCCTATTATTGATTCTGTCATTTAAAAATTCCTTCCATCATTTTAAAAAGATCTTGAGAAGGAGAGAGGATAAATTCATGGCCTCTGTTTGTACTTTTGAAATGGAAACCTCTGAAATGTCCATCTGGTCATCTGATGTCTGTACGCTGAGAGCTTCACTTAAGGTCTTGATCACGATGCTTTAAAACTTCCCCTTAGAATCATTTTCATGTAAAGAACTCAAGTGACTCGAGAAAGAAGTCTTCCCAACTAGAAGTTTTATATCTGCAGTCAGAATAGCCAGCTGTTTGTATAAGGCTTTACTTTAGAGTGTTGTATTAGAAATGACAAAATCCTCAACTAACATATGTTGAATATGTTGGATAAATGACCTAATTAATAAATTAATAACTAAATCATAAATTCAAGAAAAATGGAAGGGAATCAAATATATAATGTTCAGTCAAAACATTGGTGGGTTAGTTTACATACTTGTAAGCTCTATTTTATTATTCTAGAGGAGTAGGTATTAATGCAAATAATGATTTTTAAGTGAATGAACACAAATGTATGTTTAAATAATGTTGATTTTAAAAATAGTCATCTTGAAAGTTACACCCTTATTCTGAAGTTACTGCCACTGAGAAATATTTTGGGGTTCTTATTTGAACTCTTTGGATCTTATGTATAGTTTTCTTTTTATTTTCCTGGTGAGGGCAAATATTTAGTCTTTGACTGTATATTTAATTTTTTAAGTAGGCAAAGAGCCTGTTTCTGAATGAGTTTGGTGTTATATTTCAGGTCAGAATGTGATAAGACCAATACCAAACAGGATTATATACTCATTGTGAATGAATACTGGAATAGAGTAGGTCTTCTCTCTCGATGTGTGTGTGTGTGTGTGTGTGTGTGTTTGCAAGAGAGTAACAGCAGCATCATTTGAAGTCTGTACTCTTCCAAGGTATCTACTCTAAAGGGGATACCACTCTTCTTGATGTGCAAAAATCAAGACTCACTGCTTTGGAGTCAGTCTCCATTATCTTCTAATGTTTACAATGATAATTACTATAAGGTACATAATAATAATGGCCATCATTAATAAATGTCTACTCTGTAAAGCCAGAAATTTCATGCATGTGATTTATTGGGCTTGGTTGTGACCTTCATCTGTACAGATGGAGAAACTATAGCTCAGAAATAAAATAAAATGCATGAGACGCTAAGCTAGGAAATGGTAGAGTTACTACGGAATATCGGGTATATCAAGACTGAGTGCTGAACTCTTTGCACTTCACAAGCTACCTGAACAAGTATCACTTCTCTTTTGTATGTGAGGAAATGAGACCACACAAGGTTTGACCACGTGACACAGTGACAGACTAGGTGGTTTGCTCCTGGATCCCAGTCTAGTCATCTTTCCATAATTTTTTCTTCCTTCTCCTTGTTGGTCAAAATCTTTGTAGACCCAAGGTGTTCTCCATAATCAGTGTCTGTCTTTCTGTGTGGTGGGGTGCAGCCCTCATGAGTGTCGAGGATAAGGATGAAGTTGTCTGTGTGCCAGTGTCCTGCTTACATGTTAACCTCTTTCAAGAAGGCGAGGAGCAGGGAAGACCAAGGTTAATGTGTGTGCAGGAGCCTTTAGTTTTCCAGTGTCTTGGCCTTACCCTTGTTCTTATGTGCCTTGGTCCTGTTTTCATTGGCGTGAACCACTTGAGCCACTGACTTTAGCTTTTTTCTCTCTGACTGCTGAATTTGTCCACCTTTCTTCCTCCTGAGGCCCATATGATGCAAAGACTCTTAGACTCCTTTTCCTCTTTCTGGAGGCATTTGGTTGTCACTTGGGAGTTGTCAAACTTTAGGGAAATGAGATATGGAGGTGCCTTTCTCCTATTAGTTATGCATTGACAATCAAAGACTGTGGTTAAATCAGTCTAGTTCCCCAAAAGATGGGACAAAGGATGACACCTAAATGGATATTTCTGATGGTAGGGGCAAGAACTAAACACATGATTCCAGACATATCTGAATGTACTGCACGTATGTTTCAGGGGTACTAGTGACTGTAATAACTGGATAACCCAAGGAACGAGACTAGAAAAAGTCCCCAGATACAAAAATCATGCCTATATCCAGCGATGTCCAAGGCCCTACATAACAAGACCAAGAAGCCCAAGAAAACATGGTAGGAGAGCTTAGCTATCATTTGTACTCAACCTTTGCACTCAACCTTTGGGCAAATGGAGTCAGAACCCAACTGGTTTATGAACTCAGGGTTCTCTATAAATGAACCCACTTACTTTCTGTGGCTTCTAAAAGAGAGGCAGAGAAGTCTTCATATGGCTAGATGCTTATTCTATGAATGAGGGATAAAGTTGACACAAAAAGCTGAGAGGGGCGGCAGACAATTAGCAGTATCAAATACCTGAGCCAAGTTTGTTGTACACTTAAACTCTTTTTTGAGGTGGATGAAAGTAACTCTGTGTAAATAATTAGATATATCTTTATTTTCTTTGTGATTAGATAGTGCATAACAGATCTATGGACTGCTTGTGGGTCTGTAATATTCCCTGTTACACTGTGAATCCATTCTCTTTTCTGGGGCCTCACATCAGCAAAGTAGCTCAGTTAGGCTTCATTCTTCTCTAAAAGGTTTGTTTACTTGAGTTTGGGGCATTGTTCCATTGTGGTATGACCTGTGTATCATGCTAAGGCTTATGGTTCGAATCCTTCACTGTGGAAGGTTTGAATTTTTAAATGAATAATTACGGGTTTCTCTATAGGGATTGTGAGGCCATGAAATATTTCTGAATAAGGAAAAAGCATGATGATAGCTGCCCCTGAAATACTGCTTCCTATATTTCTTATTCTTGATAGGCCCACTGATGCCTGGACTGACTCTTGCCCTCGGTCTTGGACTGAACTTTTGATCTTAGCCTTTGTTTACTGTCTGAGTTTCCCAGGGCTGCTGTAATAAATGACTGTAAACTGGTCAGCTTGACACAATGACTGACTTCTTTCACAGTTCTGAATGCTTGGTGTACAAAATCAAGCAATCTGCAGAGCCAGGCTCCCTCCAAAAGCTCTAAGGAACATTGCTTTTTCTTAATTTCTGGCACTTGGTCGCAGTCTTTGGGGTTCCTTGGCTAGAAGCTGCATCATTCCAATACTTTCTCTGTCTTCACAAGTCTTTCTCCTCTGTGTGTGTATTTTCACATGGTCTTTTTATAAGTGCATCATTCACAGATATAAAGTCCACTGTACTTTGATATGGCATCATCATTTTTGTTTGTTTTGGTACCAGGAATCGAACTCAGGACCTTGCACTTGCCAGAAAGGTGCTTATATCACTGAGCTACAACCCATCTTCACCAAGCATATCTACGAAGACACAGTTTTCAAATAAGAGCACATTCTGAGGATCTCGGTAAAGATGGGAGCACTATTTTAATCCAGTTCATGTACAGATCTCTGGACTATGTATTCTTTCTCCTTTGTATGAAATCACTTCTCTGCTCATTAATTCAAGGTTTTGCAAGAATAAAGTCTTGCAGAAGTTCATACAATTTCCCCCGTCAGAAATCTGGAGAGTTCAGAATTTGAGTATAATAACTGGGTTCTGTCCCTGATACTGCTATAATTAGGTTACCTTTATTCCTCTATGAATCATTAACTTTGAAAACTGCTGGTTCTATTTGTGACAACCAGTGATACATCATCTTTAACCAGTCTGTACCACCATAAAAAGTACTGCTCGAGTCCTAATTTATTGCTCCGTGACGCAAATGGTGCATCTCAGACAAACTCAGCTGATTTTAAGGATGATTTCTGGGCTGTTTAAAAGGCTTCTTATTCCAGCTTTTGGAAAACGTTTCTTTAGAGATTATTATTTTCTGTTTCAGGACAAATCCATGAATTTGTCCCATTCATGTTAGCTACAGTGAGACAGAGCATCTCGTGTCCATAAAACTTGAATGCATGGGTGTCATAAGTGATTTTTCTGAAGTTAACTTTTCCCATACTTTGAGTTATCAGTTTCTGTCGAGCTGGTGTGCATTTCAGTTGAGGTTTTATTACATTGCGTTGGCAGTACATTATGTTTTTTACACATGGATTTGATTGAGAAATGAAACTGGAATAAGAATGAGGTAGCAGCAGCATCTGCTGCAAGACTCAACTATTGCTGTTGTCAATCAGCTTGATTGATTAAATATGGTGATACACATTTTCATTAAAGTGAAATACTTTTCTCAGAAAAGGACCATTGTGCCAATAGATTATATGACTGTCCTGAAGAATGTGCCTGAGGAAGAGGCCTGTTCCACAAACAGGAAAGTTCAGGTTAGATCTGACTGGGTTTGGAAATTGAAATTTTTTTCACATATAAAAGAAGTAAACCTGCATTCTGGGGAACTTATCCTTGTGAAAGTGTTGGAGTTTGGTAGGCTGTCCAAACACTGTCCCTTAATTTGTTGATGTCCTCTGGTTCATTTGATTTTAAAGCACCCATTATGACCCAGATTTTCCTTGAAATAAGAGCAAACATCTAGTCAAATGAAGTTCCATTTATTTCATTTATCATCCAACTCATTTTAGCTTGCTATTGTATAAACTTGAAAAACTGAAATCTAAGTAGAGATGAAAACAGAGAGTCTTGAGAAATACAGTAGATTGATTGTTCCATTGATTGGCATCAGGACACAACAAACATTATCCCTGTCTGCAAGACCTTGAAATTTGGAGGAGTTTCAAAGAGGAAATGGTGAGGAATTGGGTTTTAGGCCATTATGAATCCATAAGGGTTAAACAACAAATTAGGACTGCTCCTTGGAGGGAAAACCTGTGATCGGTTGGGGCCTGTTCAATTTGAATTTAAGTGATTTCTTTCCTTGTTTTTATGGTCACTCAGGTCGTGGTTAGGACTAGGTCTGCTCTGAGGGTTCATTCTTTGCTCTTCCTCAGGTCAGGCTAAATTCCTATGGGCCTGCCAAATCATGGCCTTCAGGAAAAATGTCTCCTGTTGAAATCTATTTAGGATGATAACCGAAAAAGGCTTTGCATTAGTGTAAAACACAAGATTTCAGAACAGAGCTTTTCAGAAAAATAAGTGAGCAACAGGAAAGGAAAAGCCTTTAGAGTAATTCCTTTAACACAGAGAATGCTTCTGCTATGGGGCTTGTGTCAAGACTAATCTTATAGGATTGAGATATTTTCAGCTGTATGTAATTTAGGTTTCTGGTTTTCCTTACAGAAGGATTGCTCCTGAAACAATCTTTCTCACTGCCCTCCCCATCTTCATCTTGTAAAGCCTGTTTGTAGATTTTGGGATTGCTTACAGATTTTAAGAAGAGCAAGAAATCTCTAAAATACCATGCAGCTAAAAGCCAAGACAGGAACACTTGAGAACTTGATGTTTTAAAAAGTATTTTGTCAAGGGGTGGTCTCCAGCTCTCAGTAATTTTTTTCCTCTGGACTCAGCCATGAAGGATAAAATCCCCACAGAGAGATTTGCAGATTTAAATTTGGGCCTTAAATCTGTCTTGCTAGAAGCATGGAGTTTAGCTGTTTTTGGAGGTCAGGAATAGACAAAGCATCCTTAATTAGTTGGGCAATACACACACTAAGAAGCAGGCAGATCTGTGGACAAAAAGCAAACCAAAGCTCCACAGTCCTGTCATTCAAGCTAGGTGAAGCACAGTCAATACAAACATTGTTGTGACTTGGTCCAGAGACAAAAATCTCTAGTTAATTGGAGCATGGATATCAGTCTATCTTTAATCTGGGTCCTAGTCCAGTAGCTACACCTTAGGGCAAATGACTTAATTTTTCTATATGTCACTACTTCATCAGTAAAGTGGAGCTTGGACATTTTATGGAGTTACTAGGGAGATGTAATTCAGTGCAATAACTTTTTAATAAGTCGTACAGTTTTCTTTCCAGTTTCTAGGGCGGACATGGGTCTGATAGGGCCTAAGTCCTCTGAGCAGGAGCAAAAATGATTGCATTAGAATTGAACAGGATAAGAAAGAGATGCTCCATTTGTAAATATCTATGGTGGGTCCACACTCTTAGAGCAAAAAAATCAAATGGGCTTGTACTAGCTATCTTTTTTCTTTCCTCATGTCTTGTGAGAATTTCAAAGAGTTTTAGATATTCTACTTTGTGGTAAGTGTTATTATGGTGTGTTTTATTTAACTTTTGGTCAAAGTATAATAAATTTATGCAAAAATGCATAAGCTTAATGAACTATCCACAACTTGAACACACTCATGTAACTAGTACCCAAATCAAGATCAGAATGATCCTAGCACCTAGGAGTCCCTTTTTACTCTTTTCTGTGACTATTCATATCTTATGTGTAGCCACTGTTCTGGCTTCTAATACCAGAAATAAAATTGTCTATTTTTATGCTATATGTGAATAAAACCATATACTGCATGTTCTTTTGTGCCTGGCTTTTCCACCCAGCATTTGTTTCCAAGGTTCTTCCACACCATGGCTATATTTGGATTTCATTCATTTTCACTGCCTATAGTATTCCACTGTGTGAATACATTACTGGAATCCTTCTATTGTTGATGGGTATTTGGGTTATTTCCAATTTAGCAATATTATGACTAGTGCTTCTCTGGAAAGTTAGATTTTTTTTTTTTGTGAATGTATACACTCATCTCCCTGAGAATGAAATTCTTGGATCTGCTATAGTAGATGCTGCCAAATAGTTTTCCAAAAAGTGGTTGTATCAATTTACTCTCCTCAATAATGTCTGTGAATTCTGGTTTCTCCACATCTTCCCATCACTCAGTATTGTGTCTGTCATTTTAATCTTTCTGATGAGCCTAGTGTACCACACCATGGATTTAAATTTCCACTTCCCTGGTGACAAATAAAGTAGTATATATATATATTTTTTGGTACTTGGAATTGAATATAGGACTTTTGCACTGAGGCTCATTCCTGATTCTTTCTTATTTTTACTTTGAGATATGATCTCACTAAGTCACTAAGCTGCCCAAACTGGACTCCAAGTTGGAATCTTCCTGCCTCATCTTCCCAGAGTGCTAGGATAATAGGTGTGTACCATCATGCCCAACTTCATTTTTCATTGGAAATCTATCATTACAGAAATGAAAATTTCACCCCAAAGACATGCAACTTATAGGCAACTATAAATGACAGGTTTTATGCCCATTGTGTCCACACTGCTTCTTCAAACTGAGGTCATAATGATCAAAAACAGGGGAAGCAATAGTTCCTTAAAAACCCATCACCTCTTTGTGTCTTGCATGGCATATTCCATTTTGGGCTTTGCAATTTAAGAAGGATGAGAGCACACAGAGAAGGTAATGAACAAGCCTCAGTCGATCAATTAAAATCATTTTACCTATAGGGAAAAGACAAAAATGAAACAGAAAAACTAATTTTTGGAGAGCTGTTTTCTGAAAGAGAGGACAGTCGATAGTATTATTTTGTGGGAGGCAATAAAAAAAAGCCTACAGGAGTAAAGATTATAGGATGAAAAACTTTAAACTTTTCCTACTATGTTTTCTGGTCTGATGTGGCTAGGATTACCTTAGACAAATTGGCCAACACAGTTTCTCTTGAAGGCCACATAATGATCTAATTTGCATAAGTGAGTCAGATTCTGTATATAGGGGTCACCTGAAAATATAAATGTCACTAACTTCAGAATGTTAGCCTACACAGTAAATATTTGTAGTATTCTCTTCAGTGGTAGGACCCAGAACTGAGTTCTTCCCAAAGGACTGATGTAGTTACTGTGGGAAGAGATATGTCTTAAAATAACATTACCTCTTGTAATTCCAGGGAGTTGGAGCCCTGCTAGGCCACATGATTGTTTGGTCTGGAGAAAGTCTTACTAAATCATCGTGTAAAAGGAAATGAAAACAGGACCTTAGTTCCAGTGGAATGCTGCTGGGACAGCATGAGATGATTTGCTAAGATATGTCCAAAAGAATGGTAAACATGAAGGCCAGACATGGCCAAAGATCATCCCTGGGATAGTTAAACAATTAAATTCTCACTTACCTGTACTTTACTCCTCCCATTTCCCATTCATGCTTTTTATAAGACTGCAAAAAGTAACCAGAGAAAACTATGATGGAGGCTTCAGTACTAGTGACTGTGGCCCTCTGATCCCATAACTTTGTTTTCTTTTCATCCACTGCACTTCGTTTTTGGGATTTGTCTCATCATAGTAACCAACAGTTACAATAGGAAGTACCTACATATTCATTGATGAATTCTCACAAATTGGCCTTTATAAAACAGAATTATTAGTGGCCAGAACAGGCAAACAATCAAACAAAGAAGACAGTTTAAGGGGACCTTTTACACTGCTCACTTTCAGGATGGGTGTTATGTTTTGTTTCTGAATGTTCCCCCAAAGCCTTATGTGGTGACGGGGGGTGGGCTTTTTGGAGGTGGTTGAATCTAGTTTGCCATTGAGTCAATGCTGGGATTAAGGATGTGAGTCGTACACCTGTTTTAGGATGGGTAGCTTACATATATGATATATATATGATATATAGGACAGAAAGAGGTCTCTCTGTCTTTCTTTGTCTCTGTCTGTCTGTCTGTCTCTCTCTCTCTCCCTGTCTCCCACCACCATGATCTGTTGCCCCTCTGCCATGTGCTACCCTGCCTTGGAACCAGTCAATTATGGACAGAAAGCTTTACAAACTGTAAGCTAAATAAATCTTTCCCTCTTTAACTTTGGGAGTTTGTTTCAGCAATGAAACAAAGGTAACTAAGACTGAATTTGATACCAGAGAAGTGCTGTGTCTACACCTGACCATGTGGTTTAGGAGTCTTTGGGAATGGATTTTGGGAATATTTTGAAATGATTCAGATACTGGCTGAAAAAGTAGAACTGGAACACCTTAGACTATAGTGTATGAGAGAGTCGGATCAGAGCTCAGTTCAGAAGGCTGATAGAAATCCTGCTGGTAAAGACCAGGATTGGGAGGTTTATGCTGCAAAGAAGGATTGCATTTATTGACTGTTGGACTCCAGATGATGTGTGTCATAGATTGGCAGAAAGCTTGTCTGCATTTTATTTGCAATCAGAGACTTTGCATGAGGTTGAGATTATGGGTGGCAGACTAATTAATTTGATGGTAGAAATTTCAAGTCAGTCTAATGTTGAGATGGTGGTATGGCTACTATTGGGGGTTTTAAACCAGATTTATGTTGAGAATCAAGAATAAAGAGCCCAGCAGAATGATTTAAAATACTGTGAGTTTGGCCAGAAAGGAAGCTCCAGTAAAGCTGTGGACTGCAAAGATAGAGCAGAGAAGATCTTGATTACTGAGAAGGAACATGAAAACAGAAAAGATGGCCTGAGGGCATCACAAGAAGCAGCAGGACTACACACTTTGTGGCCTCAAAGTTGCAAAACTGAAAAACTTTGCTTTGAGAAGACTCAGTGCACCTTTTCCAGAATGGTGGCAGCCACATCATGTTCCAGAATGGTAGCAGCCAGGTCATATTCCAGAATGGTTGAAACCTAGAGAATTTTTTCCTCAGTAATGGATTCAGAGTGCTTAGTGATCCACTCAGTCTCTACTGTCAAGCAGGGGGAAACCTGACTACTATTTCAGCTGATAATAGACCTTGGCATCATCCACATGGCACTGACTCTAGGTGCGTACAGATTGCAAGAGTTGTGGGGTCAGGAAGCCTTCCACCCAGATTTGAGAAGGCCTAGGAGGTCAGGCAGTGTGCCCCTGAAACAACAGTGTGTGAATCTGTGAATATGAAGCCAAAGGTGCAGTGGAGACCCCAGAAGTTTGGAGAGGCCAGGTACAGCTCTTACAGATGCACTAAATGCCTTTCGAACGAAGGAATGTACATGAGTTTTGGGGGACTGGGAGCAGAATTGTTGTGGTTTGTGTCTGAATGTCCCTCTGAAGTCTCGTATGGTCATGGGAGGTGAGCTTTTTGAAGTGGTTGAATCTAGAGTTTGTGATCAATTCATGGTTAAATGCTGAGAATTAAGGGTGTGAATCCTACTCTTGACTGCATGCAAAATTTCTCTCTCTCTCTCTCTCATTCTCTCTCTCTCTCTTTCTCTCTCTCTCTCTCTCTCTCTCTCTCTCTCTCCTACTGTCATGAACTACTGTTGCACCTCTGTTGTGTGCCACCCTGCCTTGGAACCAGCCAGTTATGGACTGATACCTGTACAAACTGTGAGCTAAATAAATCTTTCTTCCTTTAATTTTGGGTGTTGGGTATTTTGCATCAGCAATGAGAGAAAAGTAACTAAGACCGTGGATGAGAGATGCTGATGACCAGCAATGGGCCAAGGTTGTCCAAGGTCCATTGAGTTGAGAGGCTTCCAAAAGGACACAGGAAATACCTTGATTGTTACGGGAGGGAT
This sequence comes from Dasyprocta punctata, assembly GCA_004363535.1. Classification (NCBI taxonomy): domain Eukaryota; kingdom Metazoa; phylum Chordata; class Mammalia; order Rodentia; family Dasyproctidae; genus Dasyprocta; species Dasyprocta punctata. The sequence continues at coordinate 14,992 of RJWM01025331.1, read as the reverse complement.
GGTGAAGTATGGTTCACTGGAAAGCAGAAGACAACACAGAATAGGCAGTAGAAAAAGGAAGGGTTTGTAACATTTTGGAGGGAAGAAGGAATCTGGTGCAAATTCAAGGGACATGAGATCCCTGAGAAAGAGCATCACATTAAGAAGCCTGGACGGAGGGAAAGAAGGTATAGGAAAAAGAATGAGAGTTATTTTAAGGTGTCTGAAAATCTACAGATATACCAAATATTGTAATATATGTTTGCTTATGCTTACTTTAAATGTGTGCAGATGTTACTCTGGTTTAAGTATCTTTTGAAAGTACTGGATTTGTAGTTGATTTTGACATGTATTTTCCCTATCAGTTGTATGTTAATTTTTTATTGCTGTGACCAAATACTAGAGAAAATCAATTTAGAGAAGGAAAGATTTATTTTAGTCATGGATTCAGAGATTTTAGTCCACAGCTAGCTGGTTCCACTGATGTGGTCCTGAAGTGAGGCAGAACCTGAGGGTGGAAGGGCATGGTGGAGAAAATCTGCTTACCTCATAGAGAAGTAGACACAGTGGAGAGACAAGAGGAAGGGGCTGTGGACCAGAGGTAGTACCAAAACCATGCCTTCATGATTCTTTTCCCTTCAACTAGGTCGCATGTCCTGTTTCCACCACTTTTCAATTATGCTATCAAATTGTGATTTCATTAATGGATTAATGCTTTAATGAAATTAGATCCCTTATGATCCATTTACTGTCTAAAAGCTTGACCTCTGAACCCATGAGACATTTGGGGGAAATTTTAGATATAAAACTATAACAAGTGAATGCTAAAAGTACAATTTATAACTTGCATGAGTAATAGGAATTTAAAAATGTCTCTAGTAACCATTATTCTGGAATCTGGTTGTTGGTGTCAATCTACGGAGAACTGGAAATACACAGAATTAAGTAGGGGAAAGATAACTAAATTCTGAAAGGAATTTGGGTAACTGACTTATTATTTCCAGGCTTTAAAAGAATCAAGATAGCTTGTATTGTACATTCTATTACTTCTGGAAACCTCATTTATCTGAGACAGGATAGTCTGTCTGGTTCTCTATCATTACTAGGATTTTTTCCAAATTTTTTAGTACAAACTTCTGCAGAGAAAACCACAAGAAATAAAAAGGTAAGTAAAATATATTCCCTACCTTATGGAAAGACAAATAAAATTACTTGCTTGGACTTTTCATTTTGAAATCAGCACACCCTCTCCTCCAAGATTTCTTTTCTGAATCCATGTTTGACCTTTGAGACACTTTATCGGAGTGGTATCTAGAGTTCCATTTTCTTCCCTAAGGGAATCACAAAAAGACAATTGAAGTTATGAGTGGAAGATGTGGTCATTTTGTTTTAATATATAAGCTATCCAAAGGGAGAAATAAAAGTATCTCTTTAAAGGCATTAGTTAACAACCAAAGTAGCCAGGCCTTGTGGGGCCAAACTATAGGGGAAAAATCTTGAGCAATATATTTTTATGTTTTTATTCTTGTTTTTAAAAATTATATTATATTTTTTTGGGTACTGGGAGTCAAACTCAGAACCTTGCACTTCCTAGGCAGGTGCTGAGTCACTGAGCTATATCCCTGGCCCACGTGTTTTTATTCTTGAAATATTTACTGACTCATAAGAAGAATGGGACTGAGAGACACAATTAAGAAATGAATCAGAGATTTTGACTGCATCATGGGGCATAGAAGACAGAATTGAAGTTTAGAAATTCTAAGGCAAGTGGAATTTGGAGAACCAAGAAAAAGGAGAAAAGAAATTCAGAAAACCAAGCCAAAAATTCTTCCTTGATTTTACCTTGAGGTATTTACTAATTTCTAGGTTTCATGGATCATACAGAGACTATAAAACTGAATGGGACCTTCTGCAATCTCATTGTGCTAGCAGGTGACTGGCAGTTACTGGAGTTTTAGGATACAGCAATGAATAAAAGTGCTACAAAAACTGAGATCTATAAATAATATCCTAAGATCAAGAAAAACCTAATTGGATCATCCCTTATGAAAACCAAAATCAAGTCTTGACTCATTGTAATCATTTTTTGGATAAGGTATTTTTTTCCTACTTTAACAACAAAACATAAGAAAATTAAAATGTTTGTGGAGGAATATAGCGTCACCCAAAATCTTATATATGGCAATTAAAAATCACTAGGCCTGCATGAAGGAGAAAAAGAGAGAGACAGACAATAGGAGCTGCCCTATGGATAGATATTCATTATTTGAGAGTTAATAGTTAAATGTTTACCTATGATATTTCCATTTAAAAACTAGATAGGTAGGAAGAGACTTTCACCAGAGAGTTAGAATTTATAAATAAAACTAAATGGAAGTTCAAGAGTTAAACAGTACAGTAACTGAAAGAAATAACTCAAAAGATGGACTTAACAGAAAAGTAGGCATATCAGGAAAAAAATTACTGGAGAACTTTAGTGTAGGCCAGAGAAGTGCAAAGAAAAAAATTGGAAACACAAAATAATAACAAGAGTTATGTAACACATGATGAAAAGCTCTAATATACCTGTAAACATAAACAGGTATATTATAGAATGCAATAGAAGCAATATTTGAAGGGATACACTCTGAGAAGTTTCCAAAAGTGATGCAAACAATCTAATCCCAAATTAAACAAACACCATAAACACCCAGAAAAAATATAAATAAAAGTATACTAGGTAATATCCTACCAAATGGCTTAAAATAAAAGACAAAGAAAAAATGTTAGAAGACACCACATTAAAAAGGCATATTACCCTCAAGGGAGCAGTAATAAGACTGACAATTAATATTTAAACAGAAATATGGGAGGCCAAAAAGACAATGCAATGATGTATTTAACATGCAGAAAGAAAATAATTTCCAATGTGGAATTCTACATCCAGCCAAAATATTCAACACAAGATAAAATGAAGATACTTTTAGACATATGGAAGTTGAATTGCTGTAACTGACTTGTTAAAATAAATACTAACGAGTGTGAGTCCACACTTTGTGCCTCCTCCATTGCTCCCGGGATGGCAGGACCTGCAAGAAGAGTATAAGGGCACAGATCTTTGATGAATGGACCAACCAGAAGCCCAAGATCCAGGATGACAGCTGGGCCCTGGGTGCATGGGTGCATGGGCACACATATACGTTTGGTGGGTGGAGTAATCAGTGAGACCAGCAGCATGAAAGTATCTGAAGCAGCAGTGAGGAGCCAGCAGTTGGACTCTCGAGAACTTCATCAACAGAAAACCAGTCCCAGCCCACACATTCAGAGGCCAGGATCCGCTCCATACTCAGCACATTTCTGGGATCTGACATGAACACTATCTCAGATCTGTGAACACCAGGAGGTATTTTACCAGTTTTATTCACCCTTGCTTGTCTGATTGGCTATCCCTTTCCTTTCTAGTTTGGGTGTCGACTTGTTTTGTTTTGTATTCTATGGTTATTTTTGTATTTGGAATTTTTTCTTTCTCTCTTCTCTTTCTCTGAGTTCCTTTTTCTTTCTTTTCTTTTTTCCATTTTCATTCTCTTTCAGTTTCTTCTTTCTTCTTTTCACTGTTTAGGTTTCTTAACTTTCTTTTTTGCTTTTTCTATCAATCCTCTTTCTCTTTTTGTTCCATTACTTCTTGAATTTAAACTTCCAAGTGAATAATCATTGTCTCTGCCATTTCTGATTACTCCTTCACATTCTATTTATTCTTTCCATCTTATGTCCTCCAGTTTCCCAAAATGCTATTTAAAAAAGCACTTACCAGAAATAATGGCAGAAAACTTCCCAAGTGTGGATAAAGAATTTGACATATGAATAAATGAAGCAAATAGAACTCCAAACAGTCATGACCAAAACAAAACTACATCAAGACATATAATATTCAAGGTTCCAGAAATTCAGCACAAGAACAGAATATTAAAAGCTGTTAGAGAAAAGAAACAGATCACCTAGAAAGGAAAGCCCATCAGAATCATGGCAGACTTCTCGATATAAGCCATCAACTCAAAAAGAACTTGGAGTGAAGTATTTTAAGTTCTGAAAGAAAACAACTTCCAAAGCAGATTGATGTACCCTGCAAAACTATCTTTGAAAATTGATGGAGAAATAAGATACTTCCATGACAAAGAACAGCTGAAGAAATTTATGACCACCAAACGCACACTACAAAGAGTACTGAAAGATAGTCTAAACAGAGATAAAAATGACTACAATTCCAAGAACAACAACAAAAAGAAGCCATTAGGTAGGGCAAGCAATTAAACAGAGGGGAAAATCAGGGAACCTACAGTAGATAAATACCATAAAAAAGACAAACCAGTACATATCAGTTATAACTATTGATGTAAATGACTTTGATTCACCAATCAAAAGAAACAGACTGGCAGAATGAATCAAGAAACAAGATCCAACAATATACTGCATACAAGAAACACATTTAACTCAAAAAGAAATTCATAGACTGAAAGTCAAAGGATGGAAAACAATCTTCCATGCAACAGGAACCAGAAAAAAGCAGGGTTAGCTATTGTGCTTGCAGACAATGTGAACTTCAAATCAAGAATGATTAAAAGAGATAAGGTCACTGCATACTTGGTAGGGGAAAACTTCAAGAGGAAGAGGTAGCAATGATAAATATGTGTGCACCAAATACAAGAGCACTCAACTATATGTAATTAAAAATTTACCAACAAAGAAAAGTGCAGGTCATGATGGATTCACTGCTGAATTCTACAAGAAATTTAGAAAAGATTTGATGCCAATACTCCTCAAACTCTTTAATGGAGTTGAGAGGAAAGCAATACTCCCTAACTCATTTCTGGAGACAAGTATTATCCTGATACCAAAACCAGAGAAAGACCCAAGCAATGAAGTGAACTACAGGTCAATCTCTCTAATGAACATAGATGCAAAAATTCTTAGATGCTAGCAAACAGAATGCAGCAAATAATCAAAAAGATTACACACCATAATCAAGTGGGATTCATCCTACAAATGAAGGAATGGCTCAAATCAATAGATGTAATACATCATATCAACAGAACCAAAGATAAAGATCACATGAGCACCTCAATAAATGCAGAAAAAGCTTTTTATAAACTCCAGCACTCATTCATGTTAAAAACTCATTTTTTTTTTTTTGCACCGGGAATCAAACTCATGACCTCACACTTTTCAGGTAAGCATGTATGCTGCTGAGCTAAATCCCCAGCCCTCATGCTAAGCACTCTAGAGAAAATTGGAATAGATTATCTTTACCTCAATCTGATAAAAAGTGTCCATGACAAACCAACAGCCAACAACATACTATGTGGACAAAAATTTAACAACCTTTGCTCTAAAATCAGGAACAAGACAAGGATATCTACTATCACCACTCCTATTCAATACAGTTCTGGAAACATTATCCAGAGCAGTTAGACAAGACAGAGAAATAAAAGGATAGGAATAGAACAGGAAGAGCTTAAATTATCATTATTCACAGATGATATGATATAGAAGACCCCAAAAACTCCACCAAAAGATGCCCTGAGTCAATAACCAGATTCAGTAGTGTAGCTGGTTACAAATTCAATACCGAAAAAATCAGTAGCAGGGCCTGGGATATAGCTCAGAGGTACAAGCAGCTGCCTGGAAAGCACAAGGTCCTGAGTTTAATTCCCAGTACCAAAAATGAAATCTATAGCAGTCCTGTACACAATCAACAAACTCACTGAGAGAGAAATAAGGGAAACCACACCCTTCATAAGAGCATCCAAAAAATATTTAGGAATCAATCTAATGAAGGATGTAAAGGATCTATATATTGAAAATTACTGTACTCTGGAAAAGGAGATCAAAGAGGATTCGCATAATGGAAAGATATCCCATGCTCATTGATAGGCAAAACTAACAGAGTGAGGATAGTCATACTCCCAATATTGTCATAGAAATTTAATGCAATCCTGATCAAAATACCATTAACATATATCACAGAACTAGAGAAAAAATTCCTAAACTTCTGGAAGCAGATGAGACCTGCAACTGCAAAAGCAATTCTGAGTAACAAAAGTAAAGCCAGAGGCATCGCAATCCTTGACCTGAAAATATACTTCAAAACTACTGTGATAAAATCAGCATGGTACTGCTGACAAAAAAAGACCTGGGAACCAGTGGAACAGAATAGAAGATGCGGACACCACTACAAACACACTCAGCCACCTTATCTTTGACAAAGTGGCCAAATATGTTTACTCAAAGAAAGACAGCCTCTTTAATAAATGGTGCTAGAAAAACTGGCTCTCTACATGCTGAAGACTAAAACTAGACCCGTGTCTATCACCATGTACTACACTAAAGTCAAAATGGACCAAATATTTAAATATTAAAGCAGAAACACTAAATCTAGCGGAAGAGAAAGTAGGCAAAAATCTTGAAGACATAGGGGTAGGCAGAGACTCCATGAACAAAACCCAAACAGCACAGGAAACCCTTCAAAGAATCAACAACTGGGATCTCATCTCATTAAAAAGCTTTTGCACATCAAAAGAAATCACCAATAGAGTGAAAAGACGACCCACAGAATGCAAAATATTTTAGCCAACTGTCTCTCAGACAAAGGATTTATATCTAGAACATATAAAGAATTGAAAAAATCAGACCTCTGAAATTCAAAGACCCAGTCTAAAAATGGACAGCTGATATCTATTGTGCTTTTTGGATCCTACTAACTTCTTCTGTTTTTTATGCTAGGGTTCACCTGTATGAGTTCAAAAAATAGGGGAGGAAACATCTAGGAGGGGAAGGTGGTAACCACTGTTAATTTCTTGTCTTGTCTTGAATTCTTACATTGTTTTCACAATTTTGTTAGGTTTGACTTTGTTCTGTCTTGTTTTTTGTAAATTTTACTGTGTCTGATGGTATGTAAGCTATTTTGAACATAATGGAATGTATTATGGTAATCATGATTGGTTTCCTATTTTCTTGTTTTAAAGTCTTATAATACTTTCATGTGTTTGTTTAATTGATTTTATTCTGTTTTGTTTTGTTTTCTTTTGTTTGAAGAAAATGAGACATTATGGTAGCCACTGCTGATTTCCTATCATCTTGTTTTGAAGTCCTATAATGCTTTTATTCTTTTATTTTGATTGATTTTATTGTTATGTTTTATTTGATTTTATTGTGTGTGATAGTATCGACAACTGTTTTGAAGAAAATGAGACATTATAGTAACCATTGTTTATTTCCTATTGTCTCTTTTTGAAGTCCTGTAATGCTTTCATTCTTTTGATTAGTTTTATGCTATTTTGTTATGTTTGGTATTATTGTGTGTGAAGGTATGGACAAATATTTTGAAGAAAACAAGAGACATAATGGCAGCCACTGTTGATTTCCTGTTGTCTTGTTTTGAAGCCCTGCGCTGCTTGCATTGTTCTGTTCTGATTTGCTTTGTTTTGTTTACATTATTCTCTTTAAAATGAAAAATAAAATGGACAACTGAGATGAACACACACTTCTCAAATGCATAAATACAGATAAAAAATAAATATATAAAAAATGTTCAACATCTTTGGTCATTCAAGAGATACAAGTTAAAACAACACTGAGATTCCATCTCACCCAGTAAGAATGGCTATCATCAAGAAATCAACCAATAACAAATGCTGGTGGGGCTGTGAGGAAAAAGGAACCCTTCTCTACTATTTGTGGGAGTGTAGACTGGTGCAACCACTATGGAAATCAGTGGAGATTCCTCAGAAAACTAGGAATCCATTTGACCCAGCTATTCCCTTTCTGGGTGTTTTCTCAGAAGAATTAAAAACATCATATTACAGTGATACATGTGCATCCATATTTATAGCAGCACAATTTATAATAGCTAAATCTTGGAAAAAACCCACATGCCCATTAACCAAGGAATGAATAAAAAATACATGGTATTTTTATGCAATGGAGTAGTATTCAGCTATAAAGAAGGATAAACTTGAGACATTTATAATGAAATGAATGCAACTTAAGACAATACTCAAAAGTGAAGTAAATCAGACTTACATGTTTAAATATCATATTGTCCCCCTAGTATAAGGAGCTGAAAAGTAAATAGGACTCAAAATGTACCATAGACATTTTAAAATGGGATGAAATTGTTCAAAAGGAAAGAGAAAGTGGAATGGGGAAAAGGAAAAAGAAGAAAGTAAAAAAGGAAAAATAAATAAATAAATAAATTTATATATACACAAAATAGTATAGTTATACTACTAATTGCTATTAGTTCATTGAAAAGAAAGGTCTGTGGCTGTACTGTTTGATCATTTTTTCATTCCTATATATTTTAATATAAGCAACTATTTGAAGATAATAACAAGCAATGTACTAATCACTGTTAATCTCCTACAACCCTATTTTGAAACTTTGTGCCATTGTTTTTATTGTTTTTTTACATTAAAATAAAAAATAATAAATACTAAAAGAATTTCTTTAGGTCCATGAAAAATGATTTCAAATGATAGCACAGAAATACAAGAGGGCAGGAAGAGTTGAACAAAAAGTAATACATCTGTCAATCAAGCAAATATTTACTGTTTCCTACAACCACATAAATGGTGTCTCTAAGTGTTTAAAAGTATGCAGAGTTAAAATGTCTGAAAATTACAGCACAAATTAGAAATAAGAATACTGTGTTTTGAGATCATCACATTATCTGGGAAAAAGCAAAGTCATCTACTTAAAGTAGAGGTATATACTAATAAATCAAGGATAGAGTCATCGTATTTCTATTCAAAATTCGATGAGTTTTATTAAATTGGTAAGTTGATTCCAAAATATATATGACATGGTACAGGGGCAAGAATAGCTAAGACAATTTGGAAGAAAGATGAAGCTAGGAGACTTACACTATTTTAAAACCTATTATAACCAAGTGCAGTGATTTCTGCTGAAAAAAATCTGTTCATAGTCTTACAGAGGTTCTCTTTGATCTCTATAAATCCCTAATACTTAAGTGGCTGCAACAGGAGGATCACAAAGTTGAAGCACTGGGAAACCTAGCAAGACCCTGTCTCAAAAACTAAATAGACTTATAAAATGATAGTAAATAAACTAGGTAGTATTAATATGAGGATAGAGAAGTTGACTATTAAAACAGAATGAAAAATTGAGAATTGAGTCTAAACATATAAGGTCACTTGACTTATGGGGGAAAATATTGCATCAGTAACTGTTTCAATAGAATACCCATTTTGAGAATAAGAAGCTAATCAACTTCTGGTTAGTACACACAATTCTTTACATATATGTTTTAAATTCAGATGTGGAAGACAATAAACATTCTAGATGATTGTTATGGTTTATGTCTAGATGTCCTTCAGATTCTAATGTGCTCATGGGTGGAGCTTTTAAAAGATGATTGAATTATGGGGTTTATATCTATCTTGCTATTAGGAGGGGAGATTTGGTTGGAAGAGACAGGTCTTGATGGGCACATACAGAAGGGTTTATCTTCCTCCCCAGCTCATCTTTCCATCTCCTTCTGCTTCCTGTCTGCCATCCTGTGAGTAGATCTCCACTGCCATACCCTTCTGCTATGCTATCCTGCCTTGGAGGCAGCCAACCATAGACTGAAACCTCTCAAACTTTAAGCCAAAATAAATCACTCCTTTAAATTGTAGGTATTCAGTATTGGGTCTTGGTGATGGGAGTCCTAGAAAGAGACAATAAGAAGGAATAAGAAAACCTGTCTAAAGATGTAGTGACTGAAAACTTCCCAAATCTGGAAAAAGGAATACACAGCCAGAGAATTTTTAAAGATACAAGGGAAAAGTGACATGTCACATGGCAGAGAACCTCTATAAGACTCTACAGATTTCTTTCCAGCATAAATCTTGCAAGTCAGAAGGGAAGTGGATGATATATTCAAAGAGTTGAAAAACAAAACAGAACATGATGCCAACCAGAAATATGATACCCAACAAAACTATCATTCAAAAATGAAGCAGAGATAAAGACTTTCTCAGATTAGACAGCTGAAACCTGAAAGACTTTATCACTAGACATACTTTAAAAGAAAGCTAAAGGGAGTTCTTCAAATTGAAGTGAAAGGATGTTATAAAACTTCATAATAAAATAAGCAAGAATGAAACTCATTGGTAAAGGAAAATATACAAAATACTGTTTTACTACAATAGTGGTAATTGAGTAACTTCTTATTCTAGTATGTAAGTTAAGACAAAAGTATTAAAATAAGTGGAATTAAAATGTATTAAAAATTTCAATATGAATAGATGCATATGAGACAATAAACAATCTAAAGTGTTTGTGTGTGTGTTTCTGTGTGTAGGAAGTTAAAGTGTAGTTTTTTATGTATTTTTGAACTTACTGTGTTATAAAATTAAAATAGGTGGCTACATGTTGCAGTGTGAGATGAGAGTTGTGTAAGTATGAAAGATCATTCAGAGATTAGATTTAGTTCAGTCACTGAGGCAGCCAGTGGGGTGATCTCAACCACGAGCGCCCACCATTAGGGAGCCTCCCAGGAGTAGCCGTGATGCAATGAAATTTTATCTTGAATATTAATGTAAGAGAGTAAATCAGAAGAAAAACAGTTTGGGTAAGGAACAGTTTCAAGGCTGGAAAGTTTTCTGGGAAAACTTCCCAGCACCAACCAGACACAACATGCTCTTCACTGATCTAAACTTCTTGTTTAACCTTTCTCTCCTCTCAGAGCCTGCACGCTTCTGCCCCACAGTTTACTCCTCAGCGAAGTCTCCTGCAGCTATAAGATGTTTTATGTAAACCTCAAGATAACTGCACATGTCATTACTGTAGAAGTTACACAAAAGGAAAAGTTAAAGGAATCAAACTATAAAGATACAAACAACAAAACACAAAGGAAGGTACCAAGAAAGTGAAAGACAGATGAAAGAAGGACAACTCTAATAGGAAACAGTAAAAAGAAGCCATAGTAAATTCATCTCTATCAATAATTATTTTAAGAGTAAGTGGATTAAACTCTCCAATTAAAAGACACAAAGTTGGTTGAGTTTTTTTTAAAGACCTAACTATACACTGTAAAGAAATTTGCTTTAGATTTAAAGACATACATGAGATAAGAGTAAAGAGATGGAATAAAATAGTGTACGTAAGCCAAAAGAAAGCAGGGTGGCTATACTTGTGTTGGGCGAAACAGATTTTAATGAAAAATTGTCACAAGAGACAATAAAAAATATTCTATAATGATAAATTGTTCAATCCAGCAGGAAAAACAATGATCATTAATATGTGGACACCCAACATTAGAGCATTTACATATATGAGAGATATTGACTGAAGGGAGACACAATAACACAGTAAAGCAAGAGACTTCAATGCTACCCTTTCAATAATGGACAGAATTCCCATACAGAAGATTAATAAGAAAGTAAAGGACATGAACAATACTACAAACAAAATGGACTGAACAGGCGTACACAAAACGTTCAACCCAACAGCAGTCAAATACAGTTTTCTCAAGCACACATCAATCTTTCTCTAAAACAGATTAGATGCTAGGTGACAAAATGTGTCTTAAGAAATAACACCATATATGTTCTGTTAACTACAGTGAAATGAAACTAGAAGTCAATAACAAAGAAAACTAGAAATTTCATAAATATGTGGAGATTAAACCATGTATTGTTGAACAGCCATTGGATCAAAGAAGAAATCAAAAGGGAAATTAGAAAACATATCACAACAAATGGAAATGAAAATGCATCATATCAAAACTTGTGTGAAGCAGCACAAACAGTATTTGGAGGGAAGTTTATAGTGATAAGAGACTCCACTAAAGAAAGAAAGATCTAAAATTTTAAAACCTAGTTTTACATTTCAAGGAGATAGAAAAAAAGAGAATGAACTAAACCCAAACTAGGGAATAATAAGACAAGAACAATAGTAAAGTAGAAAAAATAGAAAAAAATCGATGAAACTTATAACTGGTTTTGTGAAAAGATTAAGAAAATTGACAAAACTCTAAACTAAAAAAAAAGATGATACTTATATTCATAGTTCATTGAAAACAAATTTTTGTGTTACCATATCTTTGTTTCTTTGTAAAGATCTTTTTGGTCTATGTCTTTTACTCTGAATAACTACTTGGAAAGTAATGATATGCAGCATATTAATCGTTGCCATTCTCTTACCATTTTGTTATAAAATTCTGTTGTTTTCCTAAATGAAAGTATTCAAATAAATTAAATCATAAATGAGGTGAGACATTACACCTGATATCACAGGGGTTGAAAGGATAATAAGAGACTACTAAGAACAATTATATACCAACAAACTGAATAATTTAGAAGAAATAAATAAACTCCTACAAACATACAACTATATCATGACAAAATAGGAAGACTATAGCTAGTATGTAAATTGAATCAGAAATTAAAAAAAATCTCCTAGCAAAGAAAAGCCTAGAGCCAGATAACTTCACTAGTGAATTCTACCAACTATTTAAAGAAAAATTAATACCAGCCTTTCTCAAATTCTTCCAAGACACTGAAGAAGAGGGAGCAGATCCACACTCGTTTCTAGGACATCACGGTCCTCATATTTAAGCCATATGAGCACACTACAAGAAAATAATATTCTAGGCCAATATTTCTGATGAAAATACAAGCAAAAGTTCTCAACAAGACATAAAACCAACATGTAAAAATCAGGTGCATGTCAATAAAATAACCGTGAATTATCTGAAAAGGAAATTAAGACAATTATCTCATTTATGATAGCACCAAAAGAGAATAAACATAACTATGGAGGTAAAAGAATTATATACTGAAAACTGAAAAAACATTGATGAAATAAATTAAGTAAACCACAGATGAAGAGGAAGATATCTCTGTGTTCATGGAGTGGAATTAAAATGCTTGTATTCCCCAAAGTGATCTCTATATATTTGATGCAATCTGTCTCAAAATCCCAATAGTATTTTTTACAGAAATAGATTTTTTTCTAAAATTAATATGGAACACAGAACGCTGCAAATAGTCAAATCAATCTTGAGAACAAGGCAGATATTTTACTTTCTGATTTCAAAATGTACTATGAAGTTATACCAAACAAAACAGCAAGATACTGGTATAGGAGGACATATAAACCAATGGAATAGAACAGAATTGAGAAATAATTCTTCACATATAGAATCAACTGATCTTTGACAAGGGCACCAAGAAAATATGATGAGGAAAAGACAGTCTTTGTAACAAATGCTAATGCAAGAACTGGATAAAAGTATAAAATTCTAGAAGTGTAAAAGTATAAAATTGAATCTTTATTTTATATGCAAAAATCAACAAAGAATACTTGAATGTAAAACTGGAAACTATACAACTATTAGAGGAAAACTCCATGGCATTGGACTTGGCAATAGTTTCGTAGATGGGACATCACCACGAGCTAAGCAAGTGGGACCACATCTAACTGAAAGCCTTATACACAACCAAGGGAGCAATCAATAGAGTGACGAGGGGACATACTGAATGAGGGATATATTTGCAAACCATACCTCAAATAAGGAATTAATCTTCCAAAATGTGAAAGGAACTCACTCATACAAAGATGCCAGTCTGATTAAAAAATAGGCTAAATACTTGATTAGATAGTCCTCCAAATAAGACACACAAGTGACCAACAGGCATATGAAGTGCTCAGCATAACTAATCATGAGGGAACTGCAAATCGAAATCTCAATGAGATATCACCACACAGCTCTAAGAATGGCTATTACTTTTTTAAAGGCAGCAGTGTTATAGCCAGTGTAATACAGCTATGGGAATAAATTGGAACCCTTTCACAGTGTCGGTGGCTATGTGGTATGGTGCAGCTTTCATGGACAACAGCATGTTCCTAAAAAAATTAAAGAGAGAAGCAGTTCCCATTCTGGGTCTTTATAAAAATAATTAAAATCAAGATCTTGAAGCAAGTACTAGCATTCCCATATGCATTGAAGTACTATATGCACTACCCAAGTTGTTAATATCTATGGACAGGTAACTAGATAAAGAAAATCTGTCAACACTTTTTCAGCCTTTAAGGAAAAGACTGCAATATGTAATAAGTTGGTGGACATTGAAGACTTTATGCTAAGTGAAATATGCCAGTTAAGAAAGACGAACACTGTGCAATTCTAGCTAAATGAGGTATCAAAAATAATAAAATTCTTGGAATCAAAAGGTATGAGAACTCAGCAGTTAGGCGAGGGAGAAATGGGGAGTTGCTTATCAATGGTCATGCAGTGTTAGTCACACAGGATGAGCACATGCTCAAAATCTACTGTGTAGCATTGTATCTATAGCTAGCGACAATGTATTATAGCCTTAAAAATTTGTTAATGAGGTCTGTCTTATGATAAATGTTCTCATCTCAATAAAATAAACATAAGAAAACAACTATAAGACATTTAAGAGAGTGAACATGCTAGGCAGAGAATGAAAGAAGATATTTGCAATGTACCTATTCAACAAAGGACTTTTGTATAGAGTATACAAAGATCTCCTACAAATAAGTATATAAAAGCAGATAGCCACTTCTCATGAGATGGAATAGTCCACGTGATCAACAATAGGCTAAAAAAATCCCAGGTTCATTTTCTGTGAAGTAAATTGTAACCTTGCTGTGACATATTTATACAGTCAGCAGAATGTGTAACATTTAAATGAAACTCTAAATACTCTACTAGTTTTTGGATGCTGGGGAGCAGATGAAACTCTTCTAAATTTTTGGTGGAAGAGTTAACTAGTGGAACACTGTGGAAAACTGACATTGTCTAGTAAAAGTAAACAATTATACATCTTATACTTCAGCAATTTTATTCCTAATCACACAGATTTAAATAAGGAACCAATTAACTGTCAAGAAAGTTTGTAATGGCATTCTTCAGACTATAGCTCAATGAAGTAGCCCACATGTCACATTCATGAACAATAGGATAGGTAAATTGTAGCACCTTAACACTGTAGAGTCCTATATACCA
>RJWM01025330.1:0-29621 GCA_004363535.1 Dasyprocta punctata | reverse complement strand
GAGTTTTAGTAATTTGAGGGCCAAATACTCAAAAATTATTGTGTGTACTTCAAAGCCACTGCCACTGCCAGTTTACATATGGTGGAGATTAAGTTTGGGATGTTAGAAGAGCCCACCCAGAAGACAACTAGCCAGCCTTCCTGGTAAGCTATGCAAGCCATGCAGGGCCCAGGAAGGGAGAAGTCAGTTGATGCCTCCCGTGAGCCTACCAGCATAGGGGCTGAGAATCACCAACTCCCCTCCTACCCTCAAGCAACCGGCTGGTTCGGAGGACAGACTGAGTTGATAGCAACTGAGGTACAAAAAGCAACTGAATGCTTGTATTGTTTGGTTGACTTTGCAGGCCTGGGGCCCATGGTCTGAGCGTCTATTGGAGCATAACAGTATACAATATAGCAAATATGGGGAATTTTCTTCTATCTTGTTTTTGAAATCCAGTATTGTTCTCACTGTTTTGTTTTGTTCCAATTAATTGTTTTGCTTTATTCAGTATCCTGTTTTGATTGGTTTTGTTCTGTTTTGTTTTGGTTTGATTTTGTTATATCTGATGGAATGGACAGCTATTGTGAAGATAAAGAGATATTCCATGGTAGCCATTATTGTTTTCCTAGCATCCTGTTACAAAATTCTGTACCAGTTTCATGGCTTTGTTTTGACTGGTTTTATTCTGTTTTGTTTTGTTAGGTTTTATTATCTTTAAAATAATAATAAAAAAAAAAGAATGGGTTGTTACTTTTTTTTCCCCCACAGAACTGGAGATTGAACCCAGGGCCTTTGCACTGAGCCACATCCCCAGCTCTTATTTTATTTTTTATGTTGATACAGGGTGTTGCTAACTCACTAAGTCACCAGGTTGCCTTGAAGTTGCGATCCTCCTGCCTCAGCCTCCCAGAGTGCTGAGGTTACATGTGTGTACCACCACATCTTGGTTGGAATGTTACTTTTTGAGTACTTTATATCTACCACAAGGACAGTGAGGACAGGCAGAAACACAAATTCCTCTTCTCTGAGGAATTTCTAATATACTGGTCCTTATACAATAAGTAAAACTGAAAAGAAAACAATAAAAGGAGTATTTGGAATGCAGCATCTAAGGAGCATGAGACATCCTGAAGCACCAGACTGGTTCTGGGCAGCAGAGATTTCTCAGGCAGAGCTGGAGGCAAGGGCTGTACCTGTAATTAAAATAATGAGCAAACTGTCACTAAGTGATATGAGAATAAAACTAGAAAACATTTGTAAAATCAGCAAAGGTCACTCAGATGGAACCCAAGGCAGGGAGTGCATTTCAGCAGCGTTCTTTCTGCCAAGTCCAATTCAGTCACAAGTCAACAGGTTACGATGGCGACCACCAGAAGGAGAAGTTCATCTCAAACTTCTAGGCTCATCTAAAGCTAGGTTATTATCTCAGTGAAAGGTGAGTTCTCAGGGGAGAAGAGGGTATGTGCCATTCAGGGTCCAATCGCTGGGGACAGAATCCACCCATGTATTTTAAATAAGAAGAAATTCATAGCAGAGCTGTGCTGAAGGCCCAGCAGAAACTGAGCTTTCATGACCCCGTCCCATAGCAACTCCCCAGAATCAGGTCCCCCATGTCTCTGCCCCACGGCTACTTCTGGAGAAGCCACGGCACCAGAAACTGGCAGCTGTCAGCACCTGCCTTGTCACCATGCTGTCATCCGCTCCCCCCAGGTAACTGGGCAACGTCATTTAAAACTTAAATTCTCCTCTTGAAATTTCCCACAACTAAAACTATGTCATGCTGCAGGCACAGAGATTGTTTGTTGCAGGACTGGTTATAATAGGCACAGCCTGCCAGAAGAAAAGCTAAATAAAAACACCCATTGAAAGGACAGTGTCTGAATACATGCAATATTTGTTTACCATGGAGTAACAGTCATTTAAAAGAAAGTTATCACTGCAGCAATCAGCACATATGTTCAATGTGAATTGTTAAGTTAGAATAGCAAGATGGAGAGAATCTATACTCTGATGCTTTTTTTGTTCCTGGCAAAAATGTCTGCCTGTGTCTAATTAAGTTTTATACACAGACACAGACACACACACACGCACGCACACGCATGCACATGCACGTGCACATAGCCAAAGAGTACACAGACGCTTGGGTTGTCTTAAATCCAGAAACTGTCAGAGGGAAGATAGTGAATTTAACTTCTTCTCAAGTATGCAAAATTAAACCAAAATTTTTTGTTTTGTTTTGTTTTGTTTTTTATGGTGTAAGGAATAAGAGGTCTTAGCTGAGAGCTGGCGGGAGAAGTAGGGAAGTAGTTAGGTTGAGGAAGAGTTAGTAGAGATTGCATTTGGAAGTTTCCAGGGAGAGCCTGCCTGGTTTTATGGCATCACCTACTGAGTAAGAGTGTCACCGTGCCTCCCACCTAAACCTTCACAGCTGGTTGGGTTTCAGAAGCAGTGACCAGGTCTGCCAGGAGCGCGTGGCTCAGATGGGAACTTCACCCCACGTCTCTGTGCTGTGAAGTCACCTGCCCCACCTGCCATCAGCTGCAGGGCTGTGTGTCCTCACCTGTGGCGATTCTTCCTCCCACAGCTGCGCTCTGCGTGTAGCCAGATGTGGGCTCCCCCATCCGTCCACTCCCCCCACCCCCGTTCAGGCTGTTAGAGAGGGAGTGAAATATATCCAGAGTGGGTGAAAGTGTGCATACTATATCAAACAACAAAATTAAGTATCTTTCTTTTTTTAAAATAATTTTTTATTTTAAAGCAAGAAAACAAAGCAACATAAAACAATAAAGCCAATCAAAACAAAGCAGGGAAAGTGATACAGGATCTCAAATCAAGAAAATAGGATATCACCAATGGCTACCATAATGCCTCTTGTTTTCTTCAAAATAGCTGCCCATACCATAAGACATAGTAAAATCAAACAAAACAGTAACAGAGTAGAATCAGTAAAAATGAAACAATAAATGCAATAAAGGACTTCAAAACTAAATAATAGTAAATCCAAAATGGCTACCATAATGTATCTTGTTATCTTTGAAATAGCTGCCCATGCCATCAGATATAATAGAATCAAACAAGACAAAACAGAATAACACCCAACCCAACAAAACAATGAAAAGGATACAGGACTTTAAAACAAGATGATAGGAAATTTACAATGGCTACCACTTTCAGAAGGAAATCCCCCAGATGCTACATTGTATATTGTTCTCCTCTGAATAGATGATCAGACTATCAGCTTTAGACCTGCAAAGTCAGTGAAATGCTAAACACTACAAGCATTAAGTTGTATTTTACTTCAATAACTATCATCTCAGCCTGTGTTTCTCCAGATCAACCAGTCGCTTATGGGAGTGTAGTGGTGGGGGACCATGACTCTTTTTTTTTTTTTTTTGGCACCGGGGTTCAAACTCACAACCTCACACCTGCCAGACAGTCACTGAAGCCACTGAGCCAAACCCCTAGCCCTAGTTTTTTGAGGCAGGGTTGCATTATGTAGCCCAGGCCTAAGCTGGCCTCAAACTCACAACACTCCTCCTACCTCAGCCTCCCAAGTGCTGGGATTAAAGGCGTGCGCCACCACACCCGATTTGGGACCATGGCTCTTGTCTCCCAGCCCACATGCTAGAAGGGGCTGGCTTCTTGTTCTCCCTGCAGCCTGTGCATGGTGCCGACCTTAAGTGTCTTTCTTACACATGTCTTGGAGTAACAATTATTATATTGTTTTGTACTGATATATGTCATGTCTCTTTCTGTCTCTGTCGCTTTGTCTCTGTCTCTTTCTATATATATTTTTTTCCTAAAATGTGACTTGCCCTCACTATGTGCATTCCTTATAATTTATACTCTATTCTAATCTTCTTAATTTTATTTGATTAAAAGATACTATTCTCAGCCCACTGAGTTGATTTCATGACCCTTGAAATGGGGTAGGAACCTGAAGTTTGAAAAAATACTGCATCAAAGGACTCCTCTCAAAAGTTAAGGCATCGAGTTCCATGGTCAAAAGGTTTCTGCTTGGCTGGTGGGAGACTAACCCAGTGGGTCGAAGCAGACCCGGGCATGTTTTGTTTTATTTCCTCTGCACCCCCAAGGCCAGCTTGTGTGGAGGACACTGATTGCAGGCTCCCTAACATAGTTTTAAGTCTGCCTTAGGCAATGTGCCACATACCTGTGGAGAACTGGCTTAAGCTGGAGGTGACTTGCCCCCCACAGCTGTGGTGGTGCCCTGGGTGAAGGGTTTGCTCTGGCGGCAGCTGGGCTGTCCCGAGGAGGCCGGTCATCTCAGTTTAAATAGAAAGCAGTTGATCTCACCTCTGCACATGCTTTCTTGTATAACCACAAAGACTTTAAAATGATATGGTCAAGTTGGAAAAAGAAGACTTTCTAACCTGAGCTACACAGTCATTATGCATATTATTTCATACTAATCACACCGCTTGGGCACAGTGCTGACTGAATTCTTCTTGGGCTGATAGAGAGCAGCCATATGGTCTCTTCCAAACACAGGATTCAAGCACACTGCTGACTGACATGGTGGCATTGAGAATAGGAGTAGTTGAAAACTTGATACGCACTTTGGCTGCCAATGAAAATTACCTGCGTTGTGCATTCAACTGGGTTGAGAGTGAAAATTTCAAACAGCAGGTGGAAAACAGACTCTGCTTATGGTAATGTTTACAGTTTCCCTCATCATGGGGGATTTTCAGATCTCCACCGAGAAAGGAAAGGCTGTCATACCCTGCCATTAATTTTATGTTTTTAACCTACCATATGTTTTCCTGGTGATTTAGCATCAGCGCCTGTGATTTCTGGGGTGTTGCTGAAAGATGATTTGTCTCCAAGGGGCAAAGCACGGGGGAGACCCAGCCACCTTTCAAGGCTAGGTCGTTCTCCGTGAGCTTCCTGTCTCGGGCCTCATGGTTCCTACCTCTTCACTTGGAAGTAGCGCCAATCCTCCTACGGTAGGAACTTGATTTTATTCCGACTACCTGAATGTTTGAAGTCAATGGAGCTGTTTTGTGTTTAGATTTATTTAATCTGTGCCACACAAAGAGCAATGTAAAGTAAAAGCAATAGCAACAATAGCTTGGAAGTTGTCAAAACATGTAACTAAGGCATGTAGTGAGATGCAGGAAATCAAGTTACACGTTCTCATTTTCCCCTTCTGTTACCAGAACTCTCTTCCGGCTTTGAAGGGTTGAAGGTTCAAGTGGCTGGGAAGTGTGGAGAGAGCTTCCCGCTCCTGCAGCATTGGCCACTCTCCTCTGTGCCGAGGGCAGCTTGCCTCCAAGGAACTCAGAGCACCAGACTGGCAAAGCTTCCTGTGAACACCACTGGTCCTCACCCGAACGGTTGCTCCCGCTATGACTTCGTGAATGGCTGGAATGAGGATGCCTTTCTTAGCTTGTAAGATGGGCAGAATACACAACTCAACCTTGTGTCCAGCCCCACCTGCGCTGACCATTGTCCCTAGTTGTTCTTTTTCCATGGCACATTTCCTTTGGTCAATTCCTGCATTATTCTCCCTGAAATTGGTACTGACATAGGTAGCCTGCGGTGCTTGCTACGGTGACCAAGTTAGTGGCAGGAAAGCACTAGGACAGAGTTATCACTATTACTTCAGCATGCATTAGTGTCTTTAGGGTGCACTCGATGTATCATTCTCTTTTGCCAGGCCTAGGAAACACTATGTCTTCTGATGTTGTGTGGCATCTTAGTATGACTTTAGATTCAGTTGTCTTCCAAATTACAATGAACATTGTTCTCTGAAACTGAACCACTCTTTGCTGAAGTTGGGTTTTGCTTTGTCATTGGTGGGGGCCCTTTCTTGCAATTATTCTGTTCAAATCACATTTTTTTTAATTTTCAGGAATAAAGAAATCCCACTGAATGATTTTGCAGAACTAAGTGCCTACCACACACCTTCATCCACTGTCCACCTGCCTGGAGAGCCATGTACACAGAAGGGTTTTCCTTTTCTAAGGGACAAGAGCCTGATGTCCTTTCCCGGGTTCCATCATGGCACAGACGCTGTGCCTTATATTTGGATGTCCCCTGAAAGCTTTATATACTCAGAGGTGGGGACTTATGGAATGTGATTCCATTAGGGAGTGCTACTGCTGGCTTGGTGTTGGGAGGCAGGATTTGGACAAAAGAGACAGTTAGTGGGGTTGTGACCTGGAAGTGTTTATCTCTCCCAGGCTCTTCCTCCATTCTCAGCTTCCTGGCCACCATGATGCAAGCAAGTGCTCCTCCACCAGACCCTTGCTCCACACTTTACTACTCTAGAGCCAGCCTCCCATGGGCTAAAATTTGAGTCAAAATAAACATCTCCTTCTTTTGTTTATTGGTATGGGATATTGAGTCCCACTGACAAGAAAGTGGCTAAGACAATAGATGTAACTCTTTTTCTTCATTTTCAAAAGGTAACAATGTGTTTAAAATTGGGTACAGAGTATTCTTTCTTTTAACTAAAGAGTATAGAGGAGCCCACCCCTTAGATAGGACTTGTGTAGCAATATGGAGGCACAAAACTGAGGTCTTCCACTGGGCTGGCAGCTCCAATGCAAGCGGCTGAATCCGAGGAAGAGAGTGTGAATAAAAGGAGCACTAGACAGGGCTTCTGTCCCTGTCCCCTCAGGAGAGTGAAGAGCCGGGGACAGAGGGAGAAATGACCGGTGCGGGGCAGCCACAGTCCCCAGCGCTACTCAGATACCTCTGCCTTTCCTCGTCATGCTCAACTATTGATTTATTTGTATAAGATCAGTTTGGGGCAAATTAAAAACAATTTAAAAAATTAAAAAACAAGAGCCAGAATTCAATGTATTCCATAGGATGTGGAACTCACTGTCCTGAGACAGAATCTAAGAAGACTCATAGAAGATCAGAACAGAATCCTGATGAATGAAGTGTGCTGTCCGCAGCTCCTGAGGGGCCCGCTGCTGGGAGGAGCTCTGTCCTCACCCCACGGCTGCCCAGGGCTTTGCTGGCTGAGGTCCTGTGAGGCACTGAGGCTGGCTTTGACTTCCAGTGGAAATTTCTGTTTTCCAGGTCAACCAGGACGCCAGCCATTGAGCTGCTGGCATTTGACTGCCACTTGGTTACAGGGACACCTGCTCTTTAGAGCCCAAGAGATCCCCGGCAGCAAGGAATTCTTTGAGGTTAATCTGCAACAACTGGGATTTGATAGCCTAGGGAAATCCAGCTTTTGCATACTTAGGGTGCGAGAGGCACTGGGGGTGTGTTTGCTGGTAGTGCAGAACCCTGGCCTGCTAGAGGGAAGGCAGCTCCTTGGGCTTTTCCGGCTTACGCAGGCTCCTCCTGCCACCTGGCTTCGTTTCTCCTGCTCACTGAGGGCTCCCTTTGTTAGGGCCTCCATTTCTGAGCTGGTGAGAACCTAGGCTGAGCCTGCACGGGCTTACACACACTTGCACACACCTTGTTAATACAGTTGGGCCCTGTGTGGCCACCCCGGTGAGAGCTGGGCCTCCCCCAAGCGCCCCACCTGACCCCTTGAAAGGTTTTACTGGCGTCTGTGCCCTCTGCCGCAAACCTTTAATTACCAGGTGCCGAGAGGGCAGGGCTTTGCTTGGCGGCTTTGCATGGCAATTGCTGCCAGCATCTGCTCATTGTTCCCTGGCATCAGACGTCCCATCTGGCAGCTCCTGCAGTCGGACCTCATGGAGTCCTCCAAACAACCGCTTGAGGTGGTCACTGTTATTTTCTGTTACGTGAGGGAGGTTGAGGCTTTGGAGAAGCTGGATGAGGTGGTCGGGGCCCTTGGGTAGTAACTGTGTGGCTGGCACGAGGGGCAGCCCCATTTAACTTTCAGGGGCAGAGCAGAGTGGGTGGAGTGTATCCCTCCACCCCTGAAGGTCCCGGCCCCACCGAGGCACTGCTGCTGATAAGCGAGTGGCAGCCCGCAGGAGTTCAGTCATGCAGAAAGAGCCCAGAACCAGCAGGCTGAAGGACAGCCAGAAAAGCCCCTGGCCCTTTTTCCGTGTCATCATCCATTACAGTCTCCTCTCTGGGTCCCCTGAGCACCTGCTGGAGATGCTGCAGAGTGAGCTGGGGAACTGATGTGGTTGAAGGCCTTGCCCAGGGGTGCTCCCTTTCCTTGAGGGTCACAGATCAATGTACAGATCAGCTCTCCTAGACATCACGATGCAGGCCGAGGGTGCGGTGGGAACCGTCTGGAGTGGGAGAAGCCAGCCTCAGGCCCGTGCTCTTCAATCCCCAGCAATAGTCCGGAGAGCCTGAGGAGCCCAGCGCTTGTGCTCATTGATAGACTAATACTAGAAGTGTGGCTTTTTCTTTGTCCCTTGGCAACTTCTACTTTAGAATCTATTAGAAATGGCAAATGACCAAAAGGAAAGATCTGAAGAAACACTGCCTCTCTGTTCCTGGTGCTCATGACCTTTTTGTTGAAAGGTGAAGCCTGTTTAGCTGGAGCAGAGAGCTGGTGCGCTGGTGGTACTGGTGGTACTGGCGGTGCTGGTATGGTCCTGCAGTCCCAGCTGCTGGAGACGCTGAGGCAGGAGGGTCAGTGGAGCCCAGTGCTCAGAGACAAACCTGGCTCCAAAAGCAAGCCAATGAAAACTCAACACATATACCAAGAAGGGCACTTGAATGAGTTGTCACCTTTCTGTAGAAAATTCTTTCTTGGAACCAGGCGTGGTGGCGCGTGCCTTTAATCCCAGCACTTGGGAGGCTGAGGTAGGGGGAGCGTTGTGAGTTCGAGACCAGCTTGGGCTGTAACACGAGCACAAGACCGGCCTGAGCTACATAGTGTGACCCTGCCTCAAAAAACTAGGGCTGGGAGTTTGGCTCAGTGGTTTAAGCACTTGTCTGGCAGGCGCAAGGTTGTGAGTTTGATCCCTGGTGCCACAAAAAAAGAAAAAGAAAATTCTTTCTTTTTGGAATTTCTCTCTACCCCAAGGCCAGAGCAACCAACCTGTCTTGAAGGGGTTTTCCTGGCTTCTGACAGCATCACTGATCTTGCATGATGACAGTAGCCCTGTCTCGGGCCACCCCGTTGCAGTGCCTGCTGGCACTTTTGCAGCCAGGGGAG
Source organism: Dasyprocta punctata (assembly GCA_004363535.1). Lineage (NCBI taxonomy): Eukaryota > Metazoa > Chordata > Mammalia > Rodentia > Dasyproctidae > Dasyprocta > Dasyprocta punctata. The sequence continues at coordinate 20,566 of RJWM01025330.1, read as the reverse complement.
CTGCTGCCGATCTGTTCACCTTGAGTCTTGTGATAGCCATCGTATCTCCAAGACCTAGACTAGTGCTGGGCTCCCAGGTGGGCGGACTCCTTACAGCCTATCATATTGTTTAAAATTAGGGCTCTTCAACACTGACTACCGGACATTGTCACCTGTAAGACTTAAAAATTCACAAATGGGCAAGATTAATGTCAAAGGTAGTAGGCCCGAAACGACTCACTTACATCTGTCATTAAATGGACGTATCACTGGAGACTCAAGAATGCAAGGGAAGATGAGTTTCCTGTAGCTTCCAAAGAAGTGATTGTTTTTCAGGCTCTGCGTGATTGCAAATCTTCATCCCATATCTAACCATTCTGACTGTGACAGGGAAGATAAGATCAAACCGGTTCTTACCAGGTGCACATGGGGTCGCCCCATCATTCCCTTTACTGTTTCGTTGACATAAAGTCTTACCTGGGTTTTAATTTATCAACAAGTTTGGTGTGTGCTTTCCAAATGAAAGAAATGTACATAATTCTGTCTTAATGCAAGACCAACAGTCATCTAACTGCCTTTTTAAGAATCTACTCTGTGTTGAGTACCTGTTGAATTAGTTTTCTGTTATCTTAGATGACATTTAATAACTTGCAATAGATGTTGCTTTATCCACAAAATGAACTTTAGTAATTACCATGGTGCATTAAAATTATACAACCCATTTTTGTGACAGCAGAACTTCCCCTTTTCCTTTACATTTCTGCCTTCCACATCAGACTATTCCTAGATCTTCACCTTGCACTCATTACCATGGTACCGAAACAGACTCAGTGACTTGCTGTCACCTTAGTATCCAATATGTAGCCATATCCCTAAATGACTGAAAAGGCGGGGGGGGAGGAAAGAAAACCACTCCCCCTTAGAGCTGTCCGGCCAGATCTGTGCTTTCAATGAGAACCAATGTGGGGAATCTCCTGCTGGAATCTCCAGAAAATATTATCCCAACCTATCACACAGAGCAATAATTGATTTAAAATCTAAAACTATTTCCTACAATGGACTCCTATGCCTCCTTGTTGGTATTTTCGCACATCTTTCTTATTGCTTGCTGAGAAAAGAGTTGTGACCCCTCCCTGCCTCCAAGAAGCTCCTGTCTCTGCTCGGTCCCTAGACGGCACCCTCTTCCAATGAAAGCTTTCTATGCACTGTTGAGTTGGCCTTCCAGACCCTGGACTTCTTTTCCTCACTATTTTGGCAATCTCTAACCTCACCTTTAAAAAGCTAAAAAAAAGCCGGGCGTGGTGGCGCACGCCTTTAATCCCAGCACTCGGGAGGCTGAGGTAGGCGGAGTGTTGTGAGTTCGAGGCCGGCTTGGGCTACAACGCGAGCACAAGGCTGGCCTGAGCTACATAGTGCGACCCTGCCTCAAAAAAACCAGGACCAGGAGTTTGGCTCAGTGCCTTAAGCGCCTGCCCTGGCAAGCGCAGGGTTGTGAGTTCAATCCCCGGTTCCGCAAAAAAAAAAAAAAAAAGCTAAAAAAGCTAAGAGCTTTAACAGGCACAATGGTCTACACCATCTTTTCCAATAGGGAACGGGGTGCAGTGAATTCACAAATTCAGACCTGCAAGAAATTATTTTTCCTTATTTATCAGTTCTTTTTCTACCAAAGAGAATTATAGGGAACTATTTACCCCTGATAAATCAGGAGACTCTCCATTCTTTCTGACAAAATCAAGATGCGTTATGTGCATGGACCAGCTCTCCATTAGTCATTATGTACTGCAAACCTGGACTGAGAAAAATAAAATTAAAAAAGAAAGTATTGAGCAGCAGCAGAACAACTAGAAATAATAGCTTTCCAGATATAGCTCCCCCCCCCCCGCAAAAAAAAGCCACCAAGGGTTGGTGGCAGACTGGCCCCTGGCCCACCTCTCTGGCACAGCAGGCATCGTGGTCTCCTTGATCATGTGTGAGGACCAGAGAGCTCTGGTAGGAGTGAGAGGAGGAAGGAGGAGAGGGTTTCTTTTAAAATGAAATGAGTGTCGTATTTTATTAATGAATTTGAACTCAGAATAACATATTACCCTGGAGTTTTCTTGTAATGTAAATGAGACGGTCTACTTGCTTAGGGCGAAAGTACAAGGCTGGTGTTGAATTTGGAGGTGTATCTTTCATCAAGTTTGGCCTCCTTTCCCAAGTTGAATAAGAGGTGAATTTGAGTTTGAACATGAACAGAGAGGTGTGTGTGGGAGGATAGAAGGTGGACAGGAGGAGGGTGACTTAAAGGATTAGCTGCTCCAGCTATTTTTGGCTGGAATAGTCTTTGTTTTTCCTCATGTGACTTGGCGTTGTATTTAGAGAAGGAAGTTCCTGGAGTCTGTGCATCAGAATGTTAAAATTTTTTTTGTTGTTTTTCCTTAACTGTTTGTTTAGCTTTTTTTATTCATAAATGTGCGGCTACTGTGTTTTTATGAGTTTATTTTGGGAGTTGTTTTGGTCTGGCTTGTAGTCTTATTCAGCATGCACCCATTTTGTGTTTTCAATAGAATCTTAACACAGCAGCAAATAACAATTGAAATGAGAAGAAAAATATCCCAAATACCATAATCTTATACTCAAAAGGCAGGAGATTCGAGAATCTGAGGTTCGTGATAAATATTTTGCATCTGTTAGTGGAAATTGGCTTAGTTTTCACCTGCTTTTGAGAGCACATGCTGAAGTGACAATGACAGCAGACAGGGCCATGTGACCTCCCTTCAGGAATAAAAGGTCAGGCCTGGACGGCCGGCTCTGGCTGTGAGTCCATCCGGCTGAACCAGAGGGAAGTTCAGAAGCAGCCCCTGGAGGCGCCCTCCCGCCCCCCACCTTTGAGAACGTAAGCCTCTCTTTCTGTCTTGCTTTCAGAAAGCCCAGTGTCTCCTGCCCCGGTTCCCACAACCTACTTCTGAAACAGTGTCTTAAAACTCTCTCCCCCATTCACAGTCAAAAGTAACACGGAGTGCACAGAATGTAACGCACAGTGTCCCGGCGAGGTGGAGATGCGCGCCGCCCCGCCGCACACAGTCCTGGGTGAATGCCAGCATTCAACTTTGGAAGCAGTTGGGCGAGAGGCTGCCGCTGTTGTCTTGAATTACCAAGTGGAACGAAGGTCGTTCCCAGGGCCACGAAGAGCCTTTCTCCCCTTACACTTAAGTACCTTTGCCAAGGAAGGAGGATTTAGGATTTGTTTTATCTGGGAACATAAAGGTATAGACAGAGCACTGATGCGATAACCTGAAGCTCATCTCTGGCTTAACGGAGTCTTTGATGCAGAAGCAGATACGCGGCTGGTTCTCTCATCCACGCGGGTCGCTGTTTCTGTGTCCCTTGTTATTTGCCACCTCTGTCAATGACCACGGCGTTGGTTGTAAGTCTAGATCATTCGGTCCTCAACACTGTGGAAGAGACCTGCCTCTCTTGCTGAGCACTAGATTTAATTTGCAAGAATTTGATCAGTACATACATAAGGTCAGGATGGCTAATTAAATTGTTTCCCAAATATTTACTGAGTAGCTATGATGAACAAAGCAGGGAGATGCAAAGACTAAAACACCCCATCATCTAAAGAAGAAAAAGGCACTGGGTCATGCAGTTAAAACATGGCAGAGTAAAGGCACAGTATTTTGAAGTCATCCAATTTTCTTTATTCTTCACAATGTTTAGCATATAATTTTCTGCTCTTCATTGGTTCTTTAGCTTGCTCTAGATTTTGTCCCAACGAAGTAATAACCATAGTTGTCATCATAAGATATCTGTTCTGCCAGGCAAATCAGTCTCCCAAGTGATGTCTGTAGAAGCCCCTCTGCTATTGGCATCTTCAGTCCCTGATTGGAACTAACATTCTAGAACTACCCATCATGAAAATGCCTTTCTCATTTTACAAACTTGTAGCCTTCCCAAGGACATAGGGACTTAGAGTTTGTTATAGCTGGCACTATGAAAGGAGTAAACTGGTAAAATAAAATCCCTGAACCTAAGAAAATCGGCGATGACAGATTGAAATATGTTCTCCCTCAAATATGCAACCAATCTGGGAATCGCAGCCTGAAAAACCAGCTAGACTTGTTGGGTAACTAACACTATTTCTTAATGCAGTGGCATTTTCTGCTCTTAGCCTGTGGCCCCAGGGAAGAGTTACTGTGCCTATAGGGTAAGCAGGTCTTACCCATCACCCCACTTTTCCTGAAAGCTTTCAGGACCATCCTGTAGGCATAGGTTGCGCCTGGAACCAGGTAGTCTTATTATGTAATGAGGCCAGTTTGGGCTCTCAGAGATTCTTATGCCTGGAGAAGAATAGGAGTCCTGGTCAGATCATGGTCAACGAAATGATCGGTGAGCTTCATGTGCATTCTGGAAACCTTTAACCGGTTTGAATTCCAAAAAGATTTCCACTTTTCAGGTCCATTGGCAGCTGGTTAACAATTTGGTATGTTTTTTGCTGTCCTTAGGATTCTACTCAATTTTGGTGTGTTTGACTGTCTCCGTGTTAACTGTTAATACACAAATAACGTGAGAATTATATACTAATGATATGTTTCCTTTTGCAGTCAGAAGACAGTCACCTTATTATATATAGATGAATGAGAAATAGAAAGAAATGATTGCATGTATTTGTTGATCTGAATCTGTAATAATAACATGTCATGTTCATCTGTACCCAGTCAGGTTTTAACTAGTAACAAATTTCACATTACTGATTAGAATCAATTTTAATCAGCATGCAACTATTTGGATTCTCACCTAGCCTACATGTTCTTTGAAAAGGAGTAGAGAGAAAGAGACAAAAGATAGAGTCTAAGATTTAATTTAACCTGCCATAACCTCAGAAGCATTCTCAAGTAAAAATTCTAGATAAAAGCCTAAAATCTTTCTTTATTCAGCTGATTGGAACATTCTTAAGCTGAACTTCACAGATATAATTAACTTCTGGTTTTAGGAACATTATTAAATGAAACCAAACTTTGGAAAACAATGCTTACTATTAATAGTATGATTCATGTTCTTCATATTTGAAGGACAATAAATATTTTGGGGACAGACTGAAGTACATTCTTCATAAACTTAAGTATTATTATTATAGTATTATGAAATCTTGTATGTTTTGGGACAATTTATAATGAAATTTTGAATGCAGTTTATGTTATATATTGTAGAATCATAGTAACATATGTATATTAATGTATGTTTACTGTCAATTTTTTAAATCCAGTTAAGGCACACAAGTTGTTATTCTATTGTTGTTGGTCACTTGGTAGTATTCTTAGAAGAGAAGAGGAAGAAGAAGAGGGAAAAGGTTCTCCAGAGTAACAGAGTGACCTCCTAGCTTGGATAGAACAGACTGAGGGGCACAGCACATGACAGCCCAGCTGGGTTTGAGCTTTGGCAGGAAAGTCATACCAATCCAGCAACATCGTCACTTCTGGCAGCCAGCTGTGTGTAGGATGCTCACATGTAGGCCAGAAGCAATGGATATCTGCTTGTGAGTTGTTTGTCAACTGGGTTTTGACATAATAAAGGTAATGTGTTCAAAATACTTATAGGAGTGTTGTGGAGACTGGGTGGTAGGGAAAGAATACAAGCAGGGAGAACTTGAGCTAAGATTTCAGCAGCATGAGTTTGCAGTGCTGAAAGCCAAGTCATTGTCCTCACACTGAAAGCTAAAAGGGGTGGACACAGATGATGGTTTCCATGGAAACAGCATCCAGAAGATGCAACAGTTTAATTTTTTGTCATGGGGAATTAATTTGACAAACATTTGAGCAAGTCCTCTAAGAGAGAGTTTGGGAGACAGAAGCCCCACCTGACTCTTCCCAGCAGGGAGGCTGCCGCCAAAGTTCCAGACCTTGACCTTCAAAAGACCATGACTTCCATAAATCCCCATCCTGGTGAGCAGAGGGTTAAGGGTCTTGAAGAGGCAGGGCAGGTTTTAGTTCCTGTGCAATTCCTGCATGTGGTGTTGCAATCAAGCCAAAATAGTGTGAACTCTAACCTAACAGATTTGGAGATGATCTGAAATATGTGGGAAAATCTAAGTAGGTTATATGCAGACACTGGGTTGTTCTGCATAAGGAACTTGAGGGTCTGAGGACTTTGGCATCTCCATGGGTTCTTGGAACCAGTTTCCCAAGGGTATCCAGGATGGCTCTGTGTATCATATATATGTATAATGTACGCATAATACAACTCAGAAATATATATATATATATATATATATGATTTTAAAACTAAGATGCCAAAGATTTTGTGATACTATTATTTTATATACTATCAGAAAGAAAAACTATTGCTAATTAGTTATGAGCCACTATTGATTATAGGAGGTGCCTTGATTTGTGAGTTTTTCAGATATGATGGGCAGATGCATATTCTTCAGTGTGCAGGAAAGTGTCTGCACTGAGAGTCTGAGCGTCTTTGTGGTGGGAGGGTGGAGGAGATTTGTTTCTTATGATGCCTGTGAGGGCAAATTTCCAGTGTTACTGTTCATGCTCCATGCTGACCCCGGTAAAGGCTAGGGGTCAGTGGACCCCAGTCCCGCAGAACCGGCTTTGAAATCCCTTGGCATGTCCTGGATAAGGGCTCAAGCCTTGGATTTATGGTGCAAGGTTGTAAAGTGCCCATTTTTTTGTTCATGGCATTTGAAACCTCTGCCACAACTCCAGGGTTCACAGGAAGTATAATTCTGTAATAGAGGAGATGGGAGATACTAGCACATGAATGAAAAGCAGTTCAGGGCTCAAAGTATGTGCAAACATAGAGATTGTTGTGGTAGGTGTGGTTTATGTCCCCCCAAAGCCTCATGTGTCATAGGGCTTTGTCAGAGGTGCTGAATCTAGTGTGTGATGCTGGGATTGAGAGTGTGTGACTAGTAAATCAGTCTACTGATTGCTTTGGCATAGTTCTGGCTAGGATTAAGGGTGTGCATGCCACACCCACCCTGCATGCAATGTAAGGGACAGAAAGAGATTTGTCCTGTCTCTCCTTGTCGCTTTTGCTGTCTTCCCCTGCCTTGAACAGTTGTCCCTCTGCCATGTGCTACCTGGTCTTGGAGCCAGCTAATTATGGACTAAAACCTCTACAGACCTGTGAGTTAAATAAACCTTTCCCCTGTTACCTTTGTGTGTTGGTATTTTGTTTCAGCAATGAGAGAAAAGTAACTAAGACAGTGGGTTTAGTAAAAGTGCAGAAAGTGGAATTCCAAGAAATAAACTTGTTTTATATCTTTAATTTCTACCCTTCTAGAATTGACTTGCATTAGGGTTTTTTGTTGTTGTTATTGTTTTTGGGTTTTTGTACACTTAAAGATAATTATAAATCCAACAGTAATGAGATTAGTTTGATGGTTATTCTTTGGGGAATAACAGAGATGCTTTAAAGTTTTATGTTGCAAGAATTCCTGAGGTTATTTTTACCAAACATTATGAAGAAAATATGAATAATGAATATTAAAGTCTTAAATCTTCTACTTAAGAGATGGTGAATTTTCATTTAAGCTACTTTCTTGCATTCCTTCTTTTATTAAGTTTTGGAATAATTTTGCCTTCTTTCTGAATGTGTATGCTTCTCTTCTTTTGCTTGTTTAAAGAGCCAGATTTATTTAATTCCTGAATACAGTACAAGATTGTTTTAGTATTTAACAGAAATCTGTAACTTTTCTGTATTCGACAGCAATACATTCTATGGCCACTAATCCAAATCAAAGATTCAAAATCACAGTTTGTGATCAATTATTTTAATTTATAGCTGTCTGTAAAATTTCAGTCATGACCGTGAAGCCATCACCTAAACCATAGGGGTGTTTGACAGGATGTGTTAAAAGTATGTAGGGACCAACTGGGCCTGGTGCCACGGGCCTGTAATCCCAGTCACTTGGGAGGCTGAGGTAGGAGGGTCCTTAGGGAGACCCTGTTTCCAAGTAAAAAATAAAAAGGGATGGGGATGTAGTTTGGTGGCAAGGTGTCCTTGGCTTCCATCCCCAGTCCTACAGTTAACAAATGAGCAGCGCGTAGGTACCCATGGGTCATTTCCTTTCAAAGTTGAATGAAGCACTTTCACCTAAAGTTCACTTCTCGATTCGGAGTTGCTAACATTTCGTTTACTGGTTTTCACTTGGCTGTAAGACAGGGGAGCCCTGGAGTGGACTAAATACATCTCCCCAGATGTCTGTGTCAGGGACTGATCCCGCGTGCCGCCCCTGGGAGAGGTGGGACAGCGAGGCCACTGGGTCTCCGGCCGTCCTCATTAGAGGACCAACGCTGCTTTGCGCATGCGGACTAGTTATTAATCGCAGAACAGGTTCTGGCTCCACAGCGCGCCTCCCTCTCTCATGAGCGCGCTCCTCCTCCGCCTTCCACGCTGAGCTGTCACACAAGAAGACCGCTGCCACGTGCAAGTCTCTCAACCTGTGGCCTCTCCACCGCTGACCCTGTAAGAAATGAGTCTCTGTTTTTTCTAAGTCCTCCAACCTCAGGTGCTCTGATATGGCAGCAGAAAAGTCAAGGCCTGAGCTGGGCGTGGTGCCCACACCTTTAATCCCAGCACTTGGGAGGCTGAGGCAGGAGGATATTTGTGAGGTTGAGACCAGCCTGTGCTACAAAGTGAGTTCAAAGCCAGCCCGAACAGCATAGTGAGCGTCTGACTAAAAAAATAGGGCCGGGGATTTAGCTCAGTGGTGTAAGTGCCTGTTTGGCAGGCACGAGGTTGTGAGTTCGCTCCCCAGTACCAAAAAAAAAAAAAAAAAAAAAGGAAAAAAAAAAGAAAGAAAAGACAAGATCTGAGCCTTTGGAGCTGAGGGGCCTCCGAGTCCAGGAGCTTGGAACTGAGCCTGGGTCCTCATCAGCAGGGCTGAGACCAGACCAGGTTTCAGAGAGGATCTGTTTCAGTTTGTGGTGTCATTCAACTCTGCACACACGTGTTAAGCGGAGTCTCTCAAATGGCCAGTTCTACACATGGTGAAAGCGGGGATATGGCAGCATTTGACAAGTACTTTAAACCTACCTGCCCTTCAGGGCTCTCACTTGGCCAGTGGAGTAGTGCAGTTCCTGCATTAGCATCACACCTGTGGTAATTCATTGTCCTTATTAAGACAATTCTATAAATTTTATTGCTTGGGAAGGAGAGGAACATAGCTATCATAAAAGGCAAAATACTCCTGTAGCAAAGTTGCAGTGTATTCACACCAGCTCTGGGGGTACATGCACGTCCTTGATTTGTTTTAAACCATCCCTCACCTAGATGTCCATCCCCAGTCCTCAGGCAGTGGGAGGGAAATATTGGGTTGGTCCCATCTGACTTAGTTACTTTTCTCATTGCTGAGACAGAATACCTGACACCCAAAGTGAAGGGGGAAAGGTTGCTCACAGTTTGCAGAGGTGTCAGTCCACAATCAGCTGGCTCCAAGGCAGGGTGGCGTGGCAGAGGGGCCACCATTCACGGTGGTGGAAGACAGCAAAAGCAGGCAAGGGAAAACAGGACAAGCCTCTGTCTGTCCCTCATATTGTATGCAGGCTGCCAGCCCCAGGACAGGTGTAGCACTCACAACCTTAATCCTAGCACTGGACCACGAACCAACCACAAACTCTAGATTCAACCACCTCTGAAAAACCCACCCCCCATGACTGCCTAAAGCTTTGGGGGCCATCCAGACACAAACCATACCAGCACCCAAAGCAATCATTTTCAAAGTCCCCTTTAATAATACTCAGCGTCTTGGTAAGATTACCCTTTGACTTGGATTTGATTTTTACCTTCCCCCTTTTATCTCAGCCAAAGGGCTGCTGGCACAACCATCATACAGAGGGAAAGGAGCCACATGGGCCTTTGTGTTTCCTTTGTCTCTTCAGGCCTGGGGGACCTGATGACCTCTGATGCTAAGGATTTCTGTAGTTGTCACTTATAGTCTTGTCTCCTTCAGCTGAGTGTGGCCCTGGGAGACTCTCCGAGCTAGTTCAGTGCCACGACCCATGTGGCTCCTGAGGTTCTTGGAGTGAAGGACTGAGAGGATGAGAAAAAGAAGAGACAAAGCTGGGGTCAGGTAGAACCCTCACCCTCCTGATGGGAGGAAAGGTACTGCTCAACCAATGCAGCCTGTTTATTTATATTCTGGGAAGGATGATGTCAATTTCAGCCCCTCTGCCTAGCAACCCATTGCTTGGATTGTCTAGGAGCTTGGTATTTTTCTGGGCTGTAGCAACTTCTTCAGTGGCTGACCTGGGAGCTCTTTGTTTTTTGGTAGGGTCATGTCTGGGTCATGCCCTAGGTCAATTTCCAGCTTCAAGGGCTCCCAACAGTTCAGCCTGGCCTTCCTGCTTGGAGCTTTCCTTACCTCTTCCATTCAGACTTCTGCTATTACTCCCAACCCCTACTTTAGGGGCACCAATGCCTTACTGGGCAGCACCTTTCTCCCTGGACCCTGGCAATGCTGGACCCCAGCCATGGCTAGCTGACTACAGAAGAGTGAGGGGCTAAAGGGGAGGAGTTGAACTGTCCAACAACCCTGCACCTGCCACGTTTGTGTGCTGCGACTGTGGGCCAGGTTAGCATGGGGGTGGAAAGTATTGCTTGTCAGAGCTTTGAGGTAGGGACCAGGAAACAAGCACTGGGTGGAATGCTCAATAGGGTGCCTGAGTCCAGAGATCAGGGGACCAGATAGCTGAAAGATGGTGTCTTAGTTACTTTTCAGTCGTCACGGAGACAAAATACCTGACACCCAAAATGAAGGAAGGAAGGTTTATTTACCTTACAGTTTTTGAAGGTTTCAGTCCATAATCAGCTGGCTCCAAGGCAGGGTGGCATGGCACTGGGGCAACACTTCAAGGTAGTACCAGCAAAAGCAGCCAGAGCCAAAAAGGGGGGCAAGAGCAAGCCTTTTCTCCTCCCTTATATTGTACACAGGACACCCCCTCCCCCCAGGGTGGGTGTAGCTTCACAAATATCCTTGCCTCCCTTTGTGCAGAATGAGGATATTTACAAAGAACCGTGGCTCCCTGCTGAGTCTCAGTTAAACTTCTGACCTTCTCAAATTGACACAATGAACAGGTAACTGGTGGTGCTCTACACCCCAGGATGCAGAGCTGCTGAGTTACTTAATTAAGCTTCTTAGACTTCTCAGGTTGACACAATGTATAAACCATAATAGATGGGTAGAGTTAAGGGCCTTGGAGCACCTGGGAGCAACAGCAGTAAGAAGTCAACCCAGTCCTCAGGCTGGAGGAGAGGGTGGAGCTCTTAGGAGCGGACAAGAGCCAAGCTGCAGAAGAGGGCACTGTGGCCAGTGGACAGTGAAAGCTGAAGCTGCCAAATGCAGCCTGGTGGAGTGGGAGGTGGTCAGTGGCAGGCATTGCCCACCATGCTCCTTGGCCCTCCCATGTCCCTGGGGTTCCAAGGGAAAAGGAGCAGAAGGCCGAAGGAATCATATTGATGTCATCCTTAGTTCAGTCTCCTGGGCTCAGCAGGGCAGAGCATGGGTCTGCAGGGAAAGACACAACCTCCAGCGGTTCCTCTACAGACTTAACGCTTTGCTTCCTTGCTGAGCCAAAGCCCAAAGCTAGAGATCAGACATGCGCGTCTCGTGGGCTCTCTGTCCTGTTCTCTCTCCCCTTTTTCTTTGCTCCACCTCCCAGGGATAGAACCGGAGGCACATACATCCCGGTAAGTCCTGGTGCACTGTGTTCCTAAGGGGAATCGCTTGGGTTGGGTGCTCAGGGCTTGATTTTTGATCCACCAACAGGGAAAGAAAGATATGTAGGGCAGCACTTCCTAAGAAAATTACCTATTTTGCAAAACTGTTGTTGCTAGCAAATCCAAATTTAAATGCCGAGCCTTGAAATATTACCCTTTCCCTTGTATTTATTTTACTTCTTTCTGCCACTTCAGGTAGTCAGATGCATTAGACCAGCTAGAAATATATTACATTCTTGGGAGGCTAAAGAAAAGAGATATTTATGAAAATGACTACTGCCAGGGCCAGGGTTTTAACTCAGCGGCTCAAGTACTTGCCTGTAAGTGGGAGGTCGTGAGTTTGATCCCCGGTACCAAAAAAAAAAAAAAAAAGATTACTCCTGGGCCCCAATTTTACCAGTATGCTATTAGAGTTTGTACGAGAATTTAAAATTTTTGTAACATTTTTACATGTAGCACCTGATTCCATGGCACTGTATCTTAACCACAATCTTGTAAGGTCATCACATTACAGACCAGATAATGGAGGTCCAGTGTTCTCTGCTAGTTTGTGGCTAAACCACAGCCGAAATTCTGATCATCTGACATTCATTTCAGTGTTTTTTTGCTCTGTGTCAGACTTGAGGAGGTGCAGTTTGACCCAGTGGAAAAAAGAACTAAGACTGTGGTATTAGCTCATAGCTGGTGCCTGCTAAGCATTGTGATTGATTCCTGAGCAATTCTGTCCATTGATAATTGCTTTCTTTAAAAAAACATATATTATTAATCTTCTTCAGTATCTGCTTCCATGGTAACTAGATAATTATATAATTATTTTATTGCCTTTTTCATATTGTCATTTATTACTGGGTATCTTCTTCAATTTCCTTTTTTTTCCTCCCTGATTTGGCTCAGTTTCACTGGTTAATAATCTTTTTCATCCAAACTCCTCTTCTTACCTACTCCTCGATTCAGTGATTACCTTCAGCCTCATAATCTGATGACCGCTTCCCTAACCAGTGACCCCGACATTTTCTTCAGAACTGGGCAGGCCTTATTTTCAGGGTGTTTGTTTTAATGATGTGTTTACGCTGAACACCTCCATTGGGGTCCCCCATGGGGACAGGAAGCAGCAGGGGAATACACACATAAGTTGAACACGAAGAGAAGAAACAAAACCCAGACTGATTATCAGCCTAGTCCAGGTTGGTTTCTCGAAGGAGTGGTTCCTGTCAGGGAGATTTTGGAAGCTTCCTGAGGTCTCCAAGACTGGGATGTGGGACAGATTGGAGCTGCAGACCACTGCAGATGACCTCATTGTATTTCTAGTTTACGAACCTCCTCTCAGCTAAGTACTACCGATTCTGCAGTCAGGTATTATCCATTATATGGGATTTTGAATTGGATCTCTTCTCTATAGTTTACTCTAAATTGACTAGAGATGTTGATGTCTTGCAAAGTCTGTGTACCTGGAACTTTAGTCTCTACCCAGGACTGTGTGTTCTTCAGGAAAGGCTAATAACTCAGGTTTTAGTTAAGCGTGAACAGTATTTGAAGTCCCTGGGCTGGGCCAAGTTAGGGAGAAGACTCCAGCGTCTTGTGGTTTCCACCAAGACTCTCTTTCAGCCCCTGTGAGAGCAGCTTAACCTTCTGAGCTAAGCTGGGAGTACAGTTATTCTGGAAGAGTGATGAAAATGGGCCAATATAGACATACATGCTGCAAAAGTAAAAGACAGTATTTCCTGCTTTAAAGATGACCTAGTTACATTGTACTGAGAGTCTATTCCCTAGTTTCTCTCAACTTGCTGGTATTTGCACAAAACTGGTACAGTCTTTCTGTGGGATAATTGGCAATAGGTTTCAAAATGTCCATGTCCTTTGAATAATTTAATGTATAAGAAATCACCAAAGTATTTACCAACTAACTTAAGAGATGATCATTGCAGCTTCCCAACAAATAGGATACATTATCAATCACCTATGAGACAAAACTCTGCAAATCATCAAAAACATATGAAGGTAGATATGTGTCTTTAAATGTTAAAGGCTATTCTTGATATCCTTTTGCATAAATAAATCAGGTGTGCAATGGTAAATGTCATACATATATACAGGAAAATATATAGAGAACCCTTTTCCATCCTCATCGTGGTCATATTTGTAATCCCATTGAGAAGTTATTGGAATTCTAGTGAGTTAATTCCAATCTACCACTTCCAGTGCAACCCAAGGTGAAAATAAAAACACTAAGACATATATACAGTTGTGGGGAGCCAAGGGGTCCTAAGTCTAGCCAAGAGAGGCTGTTCACTGGAACAAACGCCACAACCCAGGGCCCAACCCAGGGTTTATTGATTCTCCATGAGGGAAGTGGCTTGGGAATGAGTGACAGTGAGAGTGGCGGGACATATATGACTGCTGTGACTACTGTGAACTGGGCTAGGTAGAAGGCCTAAGGTCACCTCTGCAGTAAGCAGAGGGCAAGAAGTGCAGAGAGAGTAATCTGCATAGCAGAACTGAGGGAGTATCTAATAATTTGGGGTCAGTGCTTCAGTTTTTTTTTTTTTTTTTTTTTTTTGGCGGCACCGGGGATTGAACTCACAACCTCGCACCTGCCAGACAGGCGAGTGCTTCAGTTTTGACGCACAATCCTGTTTGCCCTGGGAAGTCATCACCTCTTTCTTGAGGCTCAGTCCCAGCCCACAGCACGGGGCATGGGTCTCTATCCTGCCCAGCTCAACTACCTATTTGGGGAGTCACTGGTTGGGGTAACACTGACCTGTGACTTTGCTTTAGAGATTACACGTCAGCTCCTCAGCTAACCCAATTTGCATTGCTTAAAACCAATTGAACGGACAAAGAAATGGCCTGGCCAGTTCTGTACATATCAATACATGGAGACAGTGCCAAGTTTATCCAAAATGGAGATAGCTGCTCTTCTTTTCAAGGAGAGTCAAGGTAGGTCATCTGGGTGGTTCCCCATAAAAATATACTGATGCATAGAAGAAATACCTGAAAGGAAGACCAAAATAATGACTCCTGGATAATGTAATTAACAGTAGTTACGGATTTTATTTTTACTGACTTTTACAATGAACAGGTGTTAGTTATGAAGAAGAAAGTTACTTAGCATTGAAACTGGCCTGTGAGGTTCCCAGGATCTAATGACCTTGGGCCAAACATGCATTTGTGTGTTGGCAGGGACGTGTGCACTAATGGCCCATGGCTGACTCAGAAAGACAAGTTATTGGGAACTTGGTTTGGCCTCCAGTCTCCTAAAATGAGTTCCAGTGAAGGCTTAAATAAAAGAGACAAGTAATACGTTTTAGGGGAATCCAGAAAGGTCAAAACTCTCTTGAAGCTAAGACAAGGACTGTTGTGGTTTGTTTAAATGTCCCCCCTCAAGCCTCATGCAGTCATAGACGTGGCCGAATCTAGCATTTGTGATTGGTTATTGTCTAGCACTGGAATTGACAGTGTGAGTGCTACACCCAACCAGGAGCCGGTAACCAGCATACAATATAAGGGAAGGGAGGAGGCAGGCATTTCCCCCTTCTGCTCTTTCGCTCTTGTCACTTGTAGCTGCTATGAACAGCTGCCCCTTAGCCATGCCTCCCTGCCTTGGAGTCAGCTGAGTATGGACTGAAACCTCCAAAAACTGTAAGCTAAATAAACCTTTCCTTGCTTCACTTTGGGCATCAGGTATTTTGGCTCAACAACTACAGAACAGTAACTAAGACAAGGACTTTTCTGGATCCCCCATATTTATTGGGTTTTCAAACAAAGAAAAGGGATAGCAGGGGTAAAGGTGGGAAACTGAGCAGAACTTGGGAAGTTTATATCAAAGATTTCTCCAAGTAGTAAAATTTGCTCATTAAGAGAACCATCCTGTCTCTGAGGTTGGAGTCAAATGGCAGCAGCTGCCATCTTACCGTAAGAGTGGGAGTGAGAGCCAGGTATGGTCAGCCGTGGCTCTGTCTTGCCCTCCAAGGTGTCACAGTGTCATGAACTGATACAGGCCTCTCCCATGACCGTTGGCATGGAGAGTTGTGCTTACTGTGTGCCAGCCGCTGCTCTTAGAGCAAGTTGCCTATGCCTGGGACAGACTCATGAGTAATATAGAGAGCCAACTGAGTAATTTTAGGTCCTGCTCAAAGTCACTTCGTAGTGGTCTCCATCAATGAGTGTATGTGGGTCTTGAGGTAGTGCAAGCATTTGGAGAATTTGTAGACTTAGAGCATAATGTTCTGATTTGGTGGCATTTATTTTAACTTTTAAAATTTTCATCAGTCCATGTTTGTAGTCAATAATAATCACATTCCTTATGGGGAGCTGGTGCACACACATAACATTTTAATCCTTTTAAATCCTCTTTCCTGTCCCTCCTTTCTTCTCTAGATCCCTTTCCCATTTGTGAAAAATCTGTCTCCCTGGATCCTATTATGCCTTTTATTTTGCTCTTTAAATTATTAATAGTTTCAGTGTCTGATACTAAAAACAACCATGCAACATTTAAGTTTGTGTGTCTGATTTATTTCACTTAACATTATGATCTCAGGGTGCATCCATTTTCCTGGAAATAGCTCAAATGTATCCTTCTTTATGGCAGGGCAGTACTCCATTGTGTATAAATACCACAGTTTATTTATTCATTCATCTATTGATGGTTGTAGAAGTTGTGTCACCTTTCTCTTTTAACTTTAGAAAAAAATCCATTTTAATCATGTCTTAGTTTTCTTGTTTTTTTTTTTTTTTTTTTTTTTTTTGGCACTGGGGATTGAACTCACAACCTTGCGCCTGTCAGACAGGTGCTTAAATCACTGAGCCAAACTCCCAGCCCCAGTTTTTTGAGGCAGGGTCGCACTGTGTAGCTCAGGCTGGCCTTGCGCTCGCGTTGTAGCCCAAGCTGGTCTCGAACTCACAACGCTCCTCCTACCTCAGCCTCCCAAGTGCTGGGATTAAAGGCGTGCGCCACCACGCCTGGCTTTAGTTTTCTTGTTGCTGAGACAAAACACCATAGCAATTAGTTTTATTAAGTGATAAATATACAAAAGAAAAGAATCCTTATAAGGGTAAAGTGCAACAAATGACCATGCATGGAAATTCAGTGTCCCAGATGTGAAGCAGAGCCATGAACCCTATCGGGGTCCCTGTAGGGTCGGCTGCTCCCACCTCCTTCCTCAGGGAAAACCACGCTCCTGAATTTCATATCATTGCCTTGCTTCTCTTTAGAATTTTTGTCCTAAGCACTATTTTACTTAATTTGCATATTTTGGTGCTTTATGTAAGTAGAATTATACTTTATCAATCTTCTTCCCCTGAGTTTCCCCCCTTATTTCTGAGTTACATCAGTAGCTGTCATCTACTCATTTAGCTGTTGAAACATCTGCCAGGCAGATGCACCACACCATGCACAGGCAACACCCTGACTCTGGACTTCCTTATGTACGGCTTTTCATTTATTGCTATTAGGAAAGGGTTCATTAATTTCCTCGGACCCTCATGTGTAATACCTGATGCTCATGTAGAATGTCTTGAGACATCGAGGTAGGGAACTTTTGCATTGTAGGGTATGTGAAAGCCCACGTCTGTGTCCAGCTTTACTGGATAATGCTAAATTACTTTCCGAATTGTTTGAAGTTATCCTCTTGACAGCTGCGTATGAACATGCGGATCCTCTGTGCCACTGCCAGCTTGAACGTTTTGTTCACAGTAAGAGAGAAACGACTCCATTTGTGTTTCCCTGGATAGCTATGAAGTTGGGCAGGTTTCCTTTAACCATTTGTGATTTTTTCCCTATAAAAAAATCTGTTTGGATCTTTTTGCCCATTTTTATATTGCATTATTTCTGTTTTTAAAATTGGTTTGTAGAAGTTCTGCATATCCCAGGAAGAAATCCTTTGATGATTATGTACCTGACAGATATCTTCCCACTGGTGGCCAGTCTTCTCTTGCATGACATAGAGACTTTCTTTATTTGCCCACACTTCTTCCCATGGTTTGGAATTTTGTGTCTTAAGATATCACTTGTAAGCCGGGCATGGTGGTGCATGCCTTTAATCCCAGCACTTGGGAGGCTGAGGTAGGAGGAGCGTTGTGAGTTCGAGACCAGCTTGGGCTACAACGCGAGCGCAAGGCCAGCCTGAGCTACACAGTGCGACCCTGCCTCAAAAAACTGGGGCTGGGAGTTTGGCTCAGTGGCTTAAGCACCTGCCCTGGCAAGTACGAGGTTGTGAGTTCAATCCCCAGTGCCGCAAAAAAAAAAAAAGATATCACTTGTACCCAGAGGTTCATCAAGGTTAACTGGGTTGTCTTCTAAAATGCTCCTGGCTTTGTCCCAGTGAATGGCCTGAAGTTACCCAAATTATTTTTTCTATATGTAACTGTTTATTTGAGGACCTTTTATTAGAAGGTCTCTCTGTGTCTTAGTTACTTTTTACTCATTGCTGAGACAAAATACCTGACGCCCAAAATTAGGGAAGGAAAGGTTTATTTCTTACAGTTCTTGGGGGTTTCTGTCCATACTCAATCGGCTCCAAGGCAGCATGGTATGGCGGGGCAGCCATTCATGGCAGCCACCAAACAGCAAGGCAGACCAGCAAAAGAGAGGGCAAGAGAGAAAGGAAGATCCATGTTCCTCCCGCCTTACTCTGTATGTTGGCTCCCCCCTGGGAGGATGCAGCACTCACACTACCAATCCCAGCACCAGACAACAAACCAATCACAAACGCCAGACTCAGCACCATCCAAATGACAAGTCCTTCAGGGGGACACAGGATCAACCAATACACCCTGTCTCCACAGATGTGTGAATGCCAGCTCTGTCACGAATCATGGCATAGATGAAGTTTCCACAAGTGTTTGGCCCTTGTGCCTTCAGAAACCCTAGGCCTGTGAGTCAACCAGACACCATGGGTCCTTCCTGGAGAAACTTAGATTTGAGGTTAGAAGGCATTTTTCTCAGGTCACTACATAGGTTTGTGGCACTGCGGTGGTGTCAGGAACCAGGACCCTCCCTGTCTTTCCGTCCATTGGAATGGTTTGTCTGTGGAGTTTCCCCCCGGCTGAGCTGCTCCAGGCTCCTAGTACTACCACACCCAAAGTGAAAGAGTCTTCTTGTTTGAAATTCTGGTCTCCCCCATGTTTGGACCACCTAAGTTGTATGCACTCAGGTGACAGGCTCACTTCTGGTCTCACCTGGGGTCGCCTTCTCAGGGGAGGCAACCTGCCTTGGAGATCCAGGTGGGGAAACAACACATCCATTTCCAGTTCACTGACTCTGGGGACGTAGCCCTGTGGGGATGCAGATTTACACAGGGATATCCATTTGGCTCTTCTCTTTTGGTGGCCATGGGCTTTGTTCTCTGCCCTGTATCCCCCAAGAACCAGGAGAAGCAAGTGACCCTGAAAGCTACCTGTGTGACACAAGTCACAGTCCAGCAAAGCTTGTTTCGTGTACATCTCTAGCTTCCCGCTTCTCACTTAGTTGTTTGACTTCTGAGTGTGCTTTGCTTTGCCTGTATCTCATCTCACATTTAGGAAGTTTTCTTTTTCTTTTCTGGACTTTTTAGTTGTCTTCCAGTGGGAGAGACAGAGTATCTAGTCCTCCGGGCTATGGAAATAGAAACTGACTAAAGTCATTTTTAAAATTGTGTATTACTCAGCTTTCCCATTGTTTAGACATTTCCCATGAAATGTCTGACACGCACAGCTTGCAGGAGGAGAGCTTTAGTTTGCTCACGGTTTCAGTCCACAGTCACCGGTTATAAGGCAGAGACATCATGGTAGAGCAAAGTCTGTCAGGTCACCACACTGGGGAGCAGAGCAAAACAGGGCTTGAAGGGAAAGGACAAAGGGCGGACAAGACACAGACCCTTGGCCAGGTCTCTGTGACCCACCCTTGCTGCTGAGAAACATGCTCCACCCATCACAAGGGCAGATCCCAAAGACACCAGGGTGAAACACCACCCCAGCCCCACAAAGTGCATTATGTTTTATCAATTTTGCCTAAAGGTTTGCTGGAGACAGAGCCGTTGCAAGGAAGAGATGAGGACGCCGTAGCCAGCGCTGACTTCTCTAGCATGCTCTCCGAGGAGGAGAAGGAGGAGCTAAAGGCAGAATTAGTTCAGGTATGTCCAGCACTCTTCTTGCTGCTGTTTCTATCTCAGGACCTTGAGTGTTATTATTACCTTGATATGGGTCCCCTATTGCAATTGTGTTGTCTTTCATTTCATAAAATGTAATAAATGAATGCATTGCAAGATGATTCTTTTCTTCAGAGTATTTTCAAAATACTAATTGTTCATTACCTGCCAATTACAGTAGTAAAATGAATATTTGTGCTACTTAATCCATAACAATCATGTGGAAATGTGCTCTTTTTAGTATTAGAATATAATGGGACTGATAAATCACGTATAAACCTGATGGAATTTGTTTAAAACCATGGCACAGGTGCAAGCTTCTTTTTTTTTTTTTTTTCCTTTTCAAGCTTCTTTTTAAGAGTCAATCTCAACAGACAGTAGACCAACTCCACACTTTCTTACAGCCCCAAATCCTTGTCAACTGGGGTGTCCGAAAGCTGAGTTCTGTGGGCAGGTGTACTTACCCTGTACTTCAGTTTCAGTTTATGCATGGGCAGCCTCTGTAATAGACCAGCCGCTAAAGAATGCCTTGATTCATTTGGGTGCTGGGGTTTCTGGGGTCCCCGTGCTTGCATTTGTCGATGTATGTTTGCTTTTGTGTGTTCTGTATTTTCTAAATGTTCAGTGATGAGCAGGTATTGCTTTTATAATCAAGAAATCAGCATTGGTTTTAAAGGAATGCCCCCTAGACATAAAACAAATAAACAAACCAGCAGAGTGTCAGATTCTTGTCTTTTCTGGCCAGGAAT
>RJWM01025329.1:0-29496 GCA_004363535.1 Dasyprocta punctata | reverse complement strand
CAATGTTTATACACCCTATGTTCAAATTTTCACTATCTTCTGCTTGCATTTTCCACCTGAAAGCCATTTCTGTCACCATAACTCCTGTTTATGTCTATACCTGTAGATTACAGACATTCGTTTATCTTTTGGGATTACATATTACCTCTAGTATTAAACAGGATATGTATTTGTGTTACTTTGTATCATTGTTACAAATATATGATATAAAGAACTTAAAGGAGAACACGCTTATTTTGGTTCATGGTTTTAGTTCATGACTGGCTGATTGCATTGTTGTGGACCTGAGGTAAGGCAGAACATCATGGCACAAAGGAGCTCAGCTTTTGGCAACTGGGATGCAGTGAGAGGAAGGAAAAGCCAGAGATAAAGGGGCTAGGAACTTGATATAGTCCCAAAAGTACCACCTCTATGATCCATTCCCTTCAACTAGGCCCTGCATATTATTTCTGCCAACTCTCGATAATGCCATCAAAGTATGATCTCACCAGTGGACTAATTTGGGTAATAAATTTAGAGCCCTCATTATCTGATTTCGTCCCTAAAAAGCTGGAAACCATGCTTTTCAGTATATGAGTTTTGGGAGAAATTTTCAAATCAAATCATAACAGGGTCCATATAATGAAGTTCCTTTATGTTGCTGTTGAGATCGTCTTCTATATGTCTTAGGAAGGATACATTTGTCTCTTCACAGTGGAACTGCGTTACTTCAAAAAGAACTAATCAGAAGTAGATGGAGTAAATTAAAGACACAAATGACTCGTAAATGAAATACATGTAATCCTGTGGGAGAAAAGTACTCTGAAATTGTTTAAATGTGCTTGTCTAACATGCCACTAAAAGCTGTAATCTTCCATTTTCTATTAATGACTCCATCAATTTTTCCCTAATGTTTTAAATTAACTGTCTTCTTTCAAATATGATGCTGTTGAACAATTGAAAAAAATGGTCCCTGGATTTTTTTTGAGGTTTTTGAAAAACTAATTGTGGATTTAGAGTGCTAAAATATTCAGCGCACTCTTATAAAAGTTTATTCATACTAGAGGTTGGCATGTTTCCTATCATTTGAAATTCCAAAGTATTGTCACAAAATAAATGTGCATGTTCTTTTATAACTTCTATTACACCTTTGATAAAAGAATTCTGACTATTCCAAGCAGGAGAAAATTATACTTATTTTATAAAGATATATTATTTTCATAAAATTCTATAGATTTACCCTGTTTAACTGATCTTATCCTTATATATTTATACTTTTATTAAACTTTTTCTGATAGTGACTTTCCTAGGAAAATGAGAACAAGTGAGAATGTGATAACATTTCTAGTAACCTGGATTAATTAATAGTGTATATCTATCAGAAAAAACAGATTTCTCCACTCCAAGTTAGTTGATGTGACATATTTGGTTAATGAATAAGGGAAATGTCTTATTCACAGACCAGGGGTGGGAGGTACCCTGAAATTTTAAAATGACCTGTGAGGCAATGATTGTCAAATTGAGATTTTACACACGTTATATAAGCCCTATTATGGCTATTTTTTTTTTGTGGTTTTTTTTTTTTTTTTGCTTTAGAATGCTTACTTATTAATTTCAATTTAACAGATTATCATTGTCCCTTGCTATAGCAAAATACTCAAAGCCAAGTAATTTCCAAAGAATAGAAGCTTATTCAGTCTATTTTTGCAGAGGGTGGAACATCCAAGAGAATGATGCTGGCATCTGGTGAGGACCTTTTTGCTGCATGATAACAGAGCAGAGAGTATAACCTGGCAAGACAGAATAAGTGTGCTAACATTATTCTTTCTTCTTTATCTTATGAAGGCACTAACACCACCCTCATGACTTCATCTTGTGGATCCAAATACCTCTTAAATGTTCCAGTACCTCTAAATATTGGAAAATTGGGAGCCAAATCTCAACATGGTTTTCAGAGAGGACATACCACAGCACAAATGCATACTAAATATAACTTATGTGGACACAAAGCTAAACATTGATGTAGGAAGAGCAATTAAACATGGATCATACTCTCAAGAAGTTGAAAATTGTGAGGGAATATAAAAATCATGTTCTAATAATTACAGTGTGATGAGAAAATATAGATAAAATAAGAGAATTTTTGCTATTTTCAAATTATGGGAGCACAATAGAGTGATTAACTATTCCTGATTTTGACTTAAGTGATCAGAAAAGTTGAAAAAAGAGATATATTTGAGCTGGGCATTGAATAATGAAAAAGGATGTATAAGACTGTACCTTTCTCTCAGGTTTCAAGAAAAGCAAAGAGCAAGAACATATACAAGGTGTTTAGAGAAACACTGGACAAATAACTTGCCTCATGCAATAGGCCTCAGTTTTTTATGTAGATGAAGAATGGTGAAAAACATGGGGGAAATGTGGATTCTAATTGAGTGATCTGCTGTTCACAATTCTAAGGATCATAGTCCCTAAACTTTGAGGGGTCTAAGTCAGATATCACATATTCTTAATCTATATCCACATACCATACATCCAGACATCTCTGAAAAGCCTCATCTATGATTTTAAGAAACTTTGGGGGAACATGTAGACACAAGTCATACCACACATATAAATTATATTTTGAAATATATATGTATTCAAGCACGTACATGCCACATGCTATGCAAAACTATCCACAATACTCACTTTTTACAAAGGACTTGCACCCAAATAGATTTTAAAAACTCAATGAAAAAAGAACAATCCAATAAAAATAGGTAAAAGATTTGAGCACATGCTTCACAAATGAAGATACCTAAGTGGTCAATGATACATCAAAAGATGTTCAATATCATTAGTCACAAAGAAAATTAAAATTAAAACCACAATAATATACTAGTAAATGCCTACTAGCATAGCTAATTGTAAAAATATTTACAATGTCAACTACTAGACATGATGTAAAGCAATAAGAAAGAACTCTTACATATTCTTAATACTATGTGTGATGGGTAACTTTCCACATCAAAGTGAATGAGCTACGGGGCACTCAGGTATCTGGTCAAGTATTACACTGGTCAGATATTATCTCCTACAGGTGTGTCTATAAGACCATTTTCGGATGAGGTCATCATTTGCATTAGTAGACTGAGTAAAGCAGATTGCCCTCCTTGACATGAGGAGTCCCATTCAGTCACCTGAAAACTTGATGCAACAAAAAGTTTATCTTCCCCAAAGTAAAGAAAAATCCTCTTTTCTGACTGCTTTAAGAAAGACATCTGTTTTTCCTTCCTTCAGAATAACTGAAACACTAGCTGAAACATCAGACAGTCCTCAACCTCAAGCTTGCCATATTTCATGCAGGAACGTTTTATACTGAAACCTGTATCTCTCATGTCCCCAACTTGCCTACTGAAAATCATGAAGCTTCCCAGCCTCCATAATTGTGTGAGCAAACTTGTTGTAGGGGATAGATATAGAGATAGATAGATGATAGGTGATGATTCTTATAATAATAATAGATAGACAGAGAGACATATCTTTATGTATAATATTTGTTCTATTTCTATGGAGAATCCATACAGATACACTTCAGTAATAAGAATCCTTCTAAAACAATGAAATCAAGCCTATGGCAAGTGTGGTGCACCGAGATGTTTGTATCATTGAAAGCTCTGAAAGGTTCACCATTCCTGTTATGGTTACAGTTCTGTGGTCCTGCCAAGTCTCATGTAATCATGACATGGATGCAGCTGAGTCTGGCATTCGTGATTGGTTTGTTGTCTGGTGCTGGGATTGGCGATGTGGGTGCTGCACTCGCCCAGGGGTGGAGCTGACATGCAGTGTAAGGGCAAGAAGAAAGCATGCTTCCTTTCTCCTGCTGGTTTATGCCTTGCTGCTTGGTGACTGCCATGAATGGCTGCCCTGCCCTGCCTCACTTGAAGCCAAGTGAGTATGGACTGAAACTCCTGGGAACTGCAAGAAATAAACCTTTCCTTCCCTAATTTTAGGCACCAGGTATTTTGTCTCAGCAATGAGAGAAAAGTAACCAAGACAATTCCTATTCTAAAAGAACAGACATTTAAGGACAGTTAACTGAATTGATTATAGGTTGCTGGAATTGTATCCCTAATCTTATTAGATTTAGAGACATTACTGACTCTTCCCAGTAGAAAAGGAGGCACTGATAGTCCACAACATGATACAGCCACAGAGATATGCAAAATAACTCCATTTCATACTCCTAGTCAGTCACTTATAAAGAGCAAGAAGCCAGGTGACCATATATATGAGTTTTGAACGTTTTGGCCAGACTAATGAATACAATGAGATTTGTTGGTTTCTGCTAATATCTCTACAAAAAACAGTGAAAAAGAAAGAGCTAAACTCAGAAATTTAAATTCCCAGCTCAAGAACCATGTAAATGATTTAAAAGTATCTATGCATGTTCTGAAAAAAAGTTTTTATCTCCTATGGCAGATAAGAAAGCCCTCCTGAAATTAATTACAATTCAAATTGAATTTCTACCCTTGTCAGGTGTCTATTCTTAAAGCTAAGACATTGATTAGAACAGAATGGAATCAGCTCAACAGTGCTAAAATGGGTATATAAGAAGACCCTGATGAAGTTGGGGGAATTGATTCCCTATGTTCTAATAAGTGTCCTCTGTCAATGAAAGAGGTCACCTCATCCTTAATACGAGCAGTCTCTCTATTCCAAGTGGAAACATCCATTTTATCTCTACTGTATTTTACCCCTGACCAGGAGGATTAGCCCTGCTTTGCCTGAAGAAACTGTAGTAGCCTTCCCAGAGGCAATTACCATTCAAGACTACAGTGAGTCTTCTCAAGACTCATCCTCACCATCCTTCTGCTCTTATGTAACTAGAGTCAATCCCAGCAATGTATGAAGGCAAGAAAGAAATGTTGATCCATGAGGTAATGAGCTACACTCCAAAAGAACTGTTTGAGTTTTCTAATTGATACAGACAGACAGTATGGTGAAGAACATGCATGGAAATGGTTATTAAGGAAGAATGATAATGGTGAAAGGAATATAAACCTTATTCAGGTCAAATTTATTGATATGGTTTCACTATATCCATGTTGCATCTCAAGTAGTTTAAAGGGCTCTAATGGTTGATTTGCTGAAGCATGGACCAAAAGGTGACTGTGATAATTCATCTTGATTGTTAACTCGATTGCCTTGAGGATGCTTAGTAGATTGGTAAAACACACTCACGAGTTTTTCTGGTTGTGTCATAGGGACATACCTTATGAACCATATTTGATCCCTAGTCTCTTTCTTTCTGACTCTTCCTACTGCTCTCTGTTTCTATTTTCCATGAGGTAAAGAGCCTTTCTCCACCACACCCCACCAATATGATGCTACTTCCTGGGAGTCAGCTGACAAGAGACTGAAACTTCTGAAATTGAACCAAAATAAGCATGAAATGATTCAAGCCACCTTGATGAGACCAGTTTTGTTTCCTCTAAATTCTTTAATTTCCTCCATCTGAGTTACTTCAGAGCAAATTCCATACTTTGTATTACCGCACCTATGAATATTTTAGTCTTTATCTCCCAAAGGCGTGTAACCTCAAAACCTTCATCAAATCCCCAAAATAAAGACATTTCATAACATTATCAAATATTGTTAGTGTCCATATTGTTTTACTAGTGTTCATTCTTACTTCTTTTTGTCTTTGCTATTTATTTGAACTTGTATCAAAACAAGGGTTACATATGCTAACTGATTAATATATCTCTTAAATCTCCCTTAATTTGTAAGTTCTTTCCCATCTGCCTCCATATTCTCTTTACCTTGTAATTTGTAAAAGCAACTAGGGTGTTTGTCTTATAGAGAATATTAGTCATTTTTGTAGTACTGTAACAAAATACCCAAGACAGAGAATAAGTTTATTTGGGCTCATATTTCTGGATGTTCTAGTCCAAAAGCAGGTGGGTCCATTGTTTTGGACTTATGGAAAGGACAGCACATAGAATGAGAACATGGCACTGCAAATCATTCATCTCATCAACCAAGCAAGGAGACAGGGAGATGAACAAGTTCATAACCCCAGTGACCTAGCATCTTCCTATTAGGACCCACCTCCAAAGTTCTACCACCTCCTAAATGGCACCACCCTGCACCCAGATGGACCTTGGGGGACAGTATTGACATTCTAGCCAAGCATAGAACTTTCTATAGTCTATATTTTAAAAAGTACCTTCTCATGACACCATTTAACATGTTCCTTTGTCCCCTGCACTCTCTGTAAATTGATAGAACTGAAGAGTCAGATTCAAATTCAACTTGGGGAGCAAAGCAATTTCATATGGCACTGTGATCATCCACTAGGATTCATATAATATTAAAGTGTTTATTTTTCTGGTGGCCACTGGTATTGAAGATCATTGCCTATATCTGTTAGTTTACTAATGAATGCAAAATGATGGTTGTGGTGAATTAACTAATGGTAAACTTGTAGCGCTTGGCTGAACTGAGTCAGCATGGTTCTGGGTATGGAAGGTCCACCTGAAGACTGCTGTCAACAGCATAAAAAAGATAACTGGAGAGGAGGAGGTGGAGTTGTTGAGTCTCCTGGAGAAGCTTGTCACACTGGTTTTCCTGATATTAATTCCACTTTTTTCATCACTGGAGGAGCTCAGAACCTTGCTCTCGCTGAGGATGCCTGAAGTACTCTTCAGGGGAGCTCCGGTCCTTTACCTTGAGTGTCACTTCCCAGCTCCAGTGCAGATCCCTCAGCTCTCTTGCACAGATCTTTCACCCCACTGGCACAGAATTTCTAGCCTCCATTATGACCTTTGGGACTTCCCAGTACAGATCGTTGATACATACTTGCATGAGTTGTTGTTGTGGGCTCTAGACAGTTGGACTCATGAAGGACATTGCCATGGGCTATAGGTCTTCAAATGAAATTGTGCAGGATGTTGCCAAGGAATCTAGGCCCCCAGTTTGGAGTCTTTGTGTCTGTAGTGTGTGGACACTACACTCTTCTGCATTTGACTTTTTGGGTGAATATTATAAAATAATCCTATAAGTTATATGTCCTGTGTTAAATCTATCCCCTTGAGAACTCTGACTACAATGGTGATATTCTAATTTTACCATCCCTTACTCACTGGCTGGGCTAATTCTACAAAGAGAGCCTCTCAGTGTGGAGATTCCTCAAGAAGCTAGGCTTAGAGATCCCATTCAACCTAGCTATCACACTTCTGGGCATTTTCCCAGAAGAATTGAAAACATCATACCACAGTGATATTTGTGCACCCATGTTTATAGCAACCCAATTTGTAATAGCCAGATCTTGTAAACAACCCAAGTGCTCATCAATCAAAGAATGGATAAAAAAGATGTGATATTTTTATACAATGGAGTACTACTCAGCTATTAAGAAAGATTGCATTGAGACTTTTATAAGTAAATGGACATGACTCGAGACCATACACATAAGTGAGATAAATCAAACCCACATGTGTAAATACCATATTGTCTCCCTAGTGTAAGAAACTGAAGAAGTATATATGATCCAAAATCTATAACAAATACTATGTAAGGGTAAAAACAGTTCAAAGAGCAAAAGTAATTGGGAAGGGAAAAGGGGGAAAGAGGGAAGGGAAAAGGAAAAGATATAAATCTGTATATATGTATATGTAAGACAACTAAAATGAACATACTGCTGAATTTATTAGTTATTGAGAAAGAACAGTTAATACACATATGATTAGATCAATTTTACATGTCTATATCTGTTAATGTAAACAACCATTTTGAAGATAACGATACTCAATATTGCAACCATTGTCAAGTTTCTATCATCCTGTTTTGTAAACCTGTAATGTTACTGTTGTGTATTTACTCTAGTCGTTTGTTTGTCTCTTTTGCTTTTTGTCTTTGTTATATGTGTCTTTTTTTTCTCTTAAATAAAAAAAAATTGCCAGCCAGGCATGGTGGCAAACGTTTTTAATCCCAACACTCAGAAGGCTGAGGTAGGACGAGTGTTATGTGTTCAAGGCCGATTTGGGCTACATACGAGCATAAGGCCAGCCTGAGCTACATAGTATGACTCTGCCTCACAAAACTAGGGCTGGGAGTTTGGCTCAGTGGCTTAAGCACCTGCCTGGTGGGTGCAAGTTTGTGAGCTTCATCCCTGATGCCATCAAAAAAAAATTACTTTTACTAATTCTCTGTTTACACTAGATTAAAAGAAAAAAGACCGAAAAAGGCATCATCCTAGAACTTCAGATCTCAGTTGGATTCAGGCATAAATTTTAACCTGAGGCTTGTGAAGAATTTTGAACATCCTGAAAGTTGCCAGAGGCTACCTTAAATCCTCCTTTTCCAGGATTCTTATTCTTATTTTTTATTCCTATTCAGCCTGTTATTTAAATTCATTACTCTTTTCAATTTCTCTTCAGGGGAACCAACCAAAAATAGAGTCTCTGTGAATTAGTCTCTTTTCCAACTGACTTTCTCTTTACTCTGCTTACCTGAAATAAATTGTACCACAAAGCATCCCAGTGAAGAGAATGGATGTTTCTCTTTCTTCTTTTGAGTATTTTCTCTTTTGTAGATTCACTACTGACTGAGTGGGAGAATGTGTAGTCTCTGTAGTTGTTACTCTTCCAGTGAGACAGCTTCTTTAGTGTGATGATCCAACACACATCAGTGCTCAGACCAGATCTGAAAGTTGTATTGAGTTGACTCCTTTGGTCCTACATACTAAGAGGAAAATTAGATATGAACATTGATTCAGGAAAAAGAAACTTCTCTGAAAATAAGAAACTGCCAAATAAGCAGCCAAAGCCAAAATAGTCTTCATAAAATCAAAATTTGCTTATGAAAGTGATAGTAACTTTTTCTTACCAACTTTTAAGAATCCAAAATTGGTGTTTAGGAATTTGGGATATGATTCTTGTGCATAGAAGGAAGTTTTGAAGAATTCTGCTGGGTGCCTGTGCTGGCCTCCTACTGACCACACATTGTCATTCATGCTCCCAAAGATAGGCAGGCAATGTAGACACTGGAAATGAAAAGGAAAGCTCTAGAATTTATGGAACAATGCATTTTCAGAATTCTAAAGATACAACTTTCCTGTTCATGCTTTTCTAAATTTCTAAATTATCTTTTTAAATAACATTACTGAGAAATAATTCTCATACCATATAATTCATCCATAAATAAACCAATTTTAGTATGTTTGTAAATATATATATATATATATATATATATATATATATAAACATCACATAGTTGATTTTATAACATTTTCATAACCTCAAAAAAAGAAACTCTGTACCCTCTAAATATAATCCCCTAACTCTCCATGTCCCTATGCATTAAGCAACCACTAATCTGTTCTCTTTAGTGATTTGCTTATTCAGGGAATTGTACATAAATAGAATCATACATAACCTATAGTGTCTGGCTTCTTTCACTTCATATATTTTCAAGGTTCAACAATGTCATAGCATGGCCTAGCACTTCATTATTTTTAAAGACTTACTATTTTCTCATTACACAGATACAACACATTTTGCTTATCCATTCATCACTTGAATATTTGAGTTCTTTTCACCTTGTGTCTGCTGTGACTTCTGCTACAAACATTTTTAAACAAATGAGTTTGCATTTACCTTGTGTATACATTTAGGAGTGGAGCTGCTACGTAATACGATAACTCTGTTTAATCATGTAAAGAATGGCCAGACTGTTTTCTAAAGTAGTTTCATCATTGTACATTCCCACCAGTGGTGCCTGAGGGCACTGATTTCCTTACATCCTTGTCAGAGCAATGAACTTTGAGCTTTTTCTTCAAACCATCCTAGTGGGTAAAGGGCAGGATCTAATTTTGTTACATACTTAGTGATCCTTATCTAAAATTCTTGGAGAAGAAATGCCTCAGATTTTGAATTTTTTATTTTGCATTTTGGAATATTTACATATACATAATGAGATATGTTGCCATGGTCCAAGTCTAAACTCAAAATTAAGTTTTATATGTAACTTACACATATAACTTAAAGGTAATTTTTTACAATATTTTCTTAAAGTTTGTATATGAAGCAACGTTTGTGTACCCTAACCCCTCAGAGTAGCAAAGATGTCACACTCTCTGCACAAGGCTCTAGTCCTCAGAACCCACCACATATTTTCACCATGGCACATTTTTTGCAATGTTAGCAACATCACCTTAATCATCACTATCACCATGATTACCTTGATGCAGAACTATTTGTCTATTTCACCATTGGTCAGCAAGTGAGCTGATGGTGTAAAGGCTTCTTGGAATCAGTAAGACCCCACCTTTCATTAGCACAAGGGTTCAAAGGTGTAAATGAAAATTCTTTTGAAAGACAACTTTGAGAAAAGAGTCCCAGGGCAACCTGTTTGAGGGCCACCTAGAGCACTGATTTTCCTTAGGATTTATTTCACAGTGCTCAGCCATCTAGCCACTCAAAGGATCTTGCAGCCATGGTCCAAGGGGACCTGGCCACTGCTAAAACTAGCACCAGACCTTGGCATCATCTACGTGTTGCTGATTTGACAGGCGTGCAGAATGTAAGAGTTTTGTGAAATTAAAGAGGTTTCTGCCAGATTTCAAAAGAGTGCTTGGGAGGTCAAGCAGTATGTCCCAAGAAGTCAGTGAGTGAATCTGTGAGAGCAAATCCAAAGGTGCAATGGAAATCCTAGAAAGTTGAAGAGTCTAAAATATGGAATACCTACTAAGTAAAGTTGCAGGCAGGAAGCAGAGCCACCCTGAGTGAAAGGCCATGAGGGATACAACTGGCAGTGTCATAAGGGTGGGACTGTAGTTTAACCCCTTTGGAGCTTGCATCTGGCCACAACCTGCCATAGATGCTGGGCATGGAACTACAGGATTTAATATTTTTATGCAATGTTTCAGCATTTCTTTATTCCCGTTCATTTCTATCCATGCACTAAATGTGTTTCTTGTACACAGTATATTGTTGGATTTTGTTTCTTAGCCCACTCTGCCAGCCTGTTTCTTTTTATTGATGAGTTGAGACCATTTACATTGATGGATATTATTGATATGTACTGACTTATCACTGGCATGTTGTCATTCTGTTGTTGGTTTTCTATGTTTTCTGTTTAATTGTTTGCCCTCCTTAGTGGTTTCCTTCTGCTGTTGTTCTTGGAATTGTAGTTATTTTGTCTCTTTCTAGAGTGTCTTTAAGTATTCTTTGTAGTGTTGGTTTGGTGGTCATGAATTTCTTCAGTTGTTCTTTGTCATGGAATTATTTTATTTCTCCATCAATTTTCAAAGGTAATTTTGCAGGGTACATCAATCTGGGTTGAAAGTTGTTTTCTTTCAGGACTTGAAATACTTCACTCCAAGCTCTTCTTGACTTGAGAGTTTGCACTGAGAAGTCTGCTATGATTCCGATAGGCTTTCCTTCATAGGTGATATGTTTCTTTTCTCAGACAGCTTTTAGTATTCTGTTCTTGTGCTGAATTTCTGATATCATAATTATTATGTCTGGGTTATGGTTAATTGGAGTTCTGTGTGCATCACTTATGTGTGTATCAGATTCTTTTCCTATATTTGGAAAATTTCCTGCTAGTATTTCTATGAATCATATTCATATGTCATTTGTGTTGACCCCTGCTTTTTCATTGATACCTACCTGTTTTATATTGGTTCTCTTTGCATTGTCTTGCAGCTGTTGAATTGTTGTTTCCTGGTTCCTTGTTATTTTTAAGAGTTCTTCTCTTTCATGGTCCTAAGCTTCCATACTGTCTTCAAGGTCTAAGAGTCTATCTTCAGCCTCATTCAAGTGATTTTGCCAGCTTTCAATGGAATTTCTAATTTCCTGAATATCCTGTTGAATCTATTTCATGTATTCTAATTCTGTCTTGTATTGTTCATTGAAGGTTTCCGTCACTTTCTTATGTTCTTCTATTTTTTAATCTAGGTCTTCTTTAGATACATACAGCATTTCTTTCATAATGTTTGTCATTTCATTTTTTACCTGAGTGATTATTTCTGAACTGCTGTCCTCTATGGCTTCATGGAGTTGTTTCTTCACTTCAGTTGCTATCATTTCAGAAAGTTCAGTTGTGTGATTTCCCATGTCTTGCTTTCCAGTCTCCCTTAGTTTTGTTCTCAGTGGGCTGCAGAACTGAGGCTGCATCTTGTTCCTCCATTTTGTCATTTTCCTCTGGGACCCATTTGGCTGGCCAGGCACCCTCCTGATGTATTGCCCTGGGATGTTATGCTGGGCAGAGCTTTGACCTTCTGATAGCACTTTGGGGAACTGAGGTGCACCCCCAAACTATGGAGCAGGAACCTTCTGTTCTGATGGGCAGAGCTTAAAATTTTCAGGACCCATCACCTACGCTGGTCACTCCCTGATGGATGACTCTGGGGCTCTGAGCTGGGCAGGGCTTGGTACCTCTGTGACCTGTGAGTCTGGTCAGGTGTTCCCCTGATGAATTGTGCTGGGATACTGGGCTAGGCAGAGCTCCAATCCACCATGCAGCTAGCAAGGACACACTTCTGGAGTGTGGTGCCAGAGCCTTTCCAGTGAATTTTCATGTCAGTTGCTATGTTTTCCAAATCCAGAATTTCAGTTTGTCATCTTAAATTTTATCTCTTTATTGTTATTCTTGGACACAATAATGTTCATACTGTCTTTCACTTCTTTAATCATGTTTTTTTAATGCTGCAAACATATTTTCAATGACTATTTTGAAATCTTTGCAAAATTGTTTAGTGCTTGGTGGCTTATTTTAGTGATCTATTTCTCCACACAATATGAAGCTGCTGAATTTATTTCTCAAAGAACATAGTCTTGAATATGGTCACAACTATTCTGAAATTACAATGGTTTTGCCCAGGCTGTACTAGATGGATAATTTCCTGTAATTGCTGACTAGTTGCTTCAATATTTCCAACAGTGTTCTGTGACTTAAATTGCTCTATAGACTGATCTAATCAAATGTGTGGCAAAGGCAATCTGCATCTC
This sequence comes from Dasyprocta punctata, assembly GCA_004363535.1. NCBI lineage: Eukaryota > Metazoa > Chordata > Mammalia > Rodentia > Dasyproctidae > Dasyprocta > Dasyprocta punctata. Next base: position 16,516 of record RJWM01025329.1, on the reverse strand, counting down.
AGCAGTATTTTGTCTATCCTAGAACCTCTACTCCATGAAAGAGTCTTGGCAGAAAGAGAGACCCTATAAGTTCAGTCACTTTCATGAAGAACCTAGCATTAGCAACAGAAATGTAAGGACAGGATGAGAAATGCTCCTCCAAAAACATAGATCATTGACTAGGAACTACAGGGGAAGGCTCCCATGTTTCTGGATATATTAGTCTGGAGAGGAGTTCCTGTCTTATAGATCTGGGAAGCCAGATCGGGATGCAGATGTTGCATCAAATACCAGAGACTGTAGTAGATTTTCTTCAATAAAGACTTCTTCATTTCCTATATGTCCTTAAGACCATTTGCTGAGACTTTAAATGAATGTAGATTTAAAAAAAATTCTTCAAATCTACTGAAAAGTTCTTGGGTTGCATGATTTGGGTCTCTTAATTTTTCATTATGCTGAATTGGGAGGTCATTTTTCAAAAGTTTCCTTTTATTCTACTCACATAGATTCTATTATGTATGGAATATGCTACAACAATTATAAACCAGATCACTACAATCAACAGATTAAAAAAAAGGAATAAATTCCTAGCTACTATCTTCCTGCTATTGCTACCTACTTCAAGATGAAGCATGAATAAAGCATCAATTAGTTAACTTGAGCTTCTTGCAGGTTTTCTAGACAGTCTGATGGGTTCTGCTTTAAGAGAGAAGTTTCTGTCAGACAAGTTCAAGGGTAAGGGCATACAAATTGGTTCCGTAATTTGGATCATTAAAATATTTGTCCATCCTACAGTTTGTTCTTGTGAGCCAGGGAAGGGCAAAGAGTTCAGGGTTCCCATAGCAACATTTTAGTTTCTATATCAGATGTACTCATTAACTACTCTGCGGAATGACCAGACACCTGACTTCTTAAACAACACAGTTCCTTCCTATGTCTCTACTCAAAGTGTCTGGTTTAGTCTTCCAAAAATTTGTAATCGTAAATTGAATCACTGAAGTCCTTCATTCCCTTAGAAAGATATTTAATTGCCTCCATTTCTTTCATTATAGACAGTTCCAAACATCTGACAGAGGTGATATGTATTCTCCTTGTTAGCTGTCATATATGAGGGGAAAAATTTGCCCCAGAATTCCATTAAATTGTGTTGCTTTTCAATTCATTGGTCTTTTATAACTAGACAATAATGAATGCATTTTCTCAAAATTTGAAATTTATGTTAATGCAGATTTTTAATCCCCCCTGAATAGTGTATGAGGAAACTGTTCCTTAATTGGACATCTAAAACTTACAGTTCCAAAAGAAGTTTATGTGTAAATGAATGATTTCCCTTCTAATATATATTAGGTGTGGTTACCAATGAATCAGAATATAAACCATAAGTATTTATGCTTCATAATGTTTGTATGATAAATACTTGATTGTGCAAGAAAAAGAAACACAAGTAATAAAAAATTTAGTTGAAGTATGACTCACTAACAACACCATTATATAGTAGGCTCACTATTATGTCAGAAGATGTTTATTCTTTTACCATTTGGAATGTTTCATCAAGGATAAAATGTGTCATTATCATAAACCTATCACTTACACCCCTATCATGGACCACTAGTATAGATCTATCAAATGATTTTTAATATTTCTTTGGGACTTTTTATGCAATAATACTTGTATGTGTTATGGTATCTTATATACATTAAGGCAATCACTACTATTATTTTTATTTCACAAGTGACTTGAAACATGCAGACTGATTCTGGAGTCCATGATTTTAAACACTAAATATACATCACTTAATAAATTAATCATCTGACTATAATTAAGAACATCTATTATCATTGAAGAGAGCAAAACTCAAGTACACTTCAAATATTTAACCTAAGTGTTGAAATTTGAATAGGCACAATAAATATTACTTCCATTTCATAAATTTTCACCAAATGAAAAGTAAAACTGGGAGGAGGGGAATGGGAAAAAAAGAGGCAAAATATATCATGTAGAGGTACAAATTCCCTATGATGAATGTTATCACTATGTACATCTAAAATGTACCAATAAAATAAAATAAAAGTGCTGGGAAGATAAGTAAATAAAGATATTTTATTATTTTTACTAATGTAAAATCTACTAATATTGAAAAATCTCAAGGATCGAATCTAATAGGATCAGAAGATATTGAAGAATAAGGCTTCTAGCACTAGTGCAAGCCTCACAGTTAAGCAAAATTGCATGAATGTCACTGCCAATTTCTGTATTTGGTCCCTGCATCCTTAAAATTCCGTGGTACATTTTTTATACTCTGTGAGTGGTGCAGGCTTTTGTGAAATTTCACATATTATAAGTGCATTTTTAAAGCCTCACAATCAGCAATATGAATCTTCAAATTTCACAGTCTAGAGGAGCACAAGAAGACACAGACTTTGTAGAAAAGTCCCCACACAAGATGAAGAAGTCATCAGAAGTCTCTAGTTTACACTCACCCAGTTTTTCTTTCCAATTCCATCAACCAATGAAAATGTCTCCTGTGTTATGAGGCTCAGTCATACAGAGCTTAACAATACGACAATATAAGAATATAATAATTTTTCCAAAGTATATATGATCCAAAATCTATAACAAATACTATGTAAGGGTAAAAAACAACTCAAAGAGCAAAAGTAATTGGGAAGGGAAAAGGGGGAAAGAGGGAAGGGAAAAGGAAAAGATATAAATCTGTATATATGTACATGTAAGAAGACTAAAATGAATATACTGCTGAATGTATTAGTTATTGAGAAAGAACAGTTAATACTCATATGATTAGATCGATTTTACATGTGTATATCTATTAATGTAAACAACCATTGTCAAGTTTCTATCATCCTGTTTTGTAAACCTGTAATGTTACTCTTGTGCATTTACTCTAGTCGTTTGTTTGTCTCTTTTGCTTTTTGTCTTTCTTATATGTGTCTTTTTTTTCTCTTAAATAAATATAAAAATAATAATAATTTTTCCATATTTTCTCAATCTTTTATATCAGATTTCTCCTTAAAGTTCTATATTCTCAACAAGAAAATTCAGTCTTCCTTTTTCTTGGAAGTGATGAAACCAATTCTTCCAATTTTTACAAATAACCACCATTGTAAAATGTTTCAAGCTCCTTGACATAAATTATATGTTCTTGTTTCCTTTTAATGGTTTTTTATGTCATTTGTATTGACTCTTGCGTTTTCATTTTCCACTAAAGGAAAGATCTCTTAAAAATAACAAAGGACCATGAAATAACAATTGAACACCTCCAAGATGATACAAAGAAAAATAATATAAGGATGATAGGTGTCAATGAAAAAACAGGAGTCAATGCAAATGATATAAAATATTTTTGAACCTAAATAGCAAAAAATTTCCCATGCATGAGGAAAGAATCTGATATACAGATACAAGAGGCATATTGAACTCCAAACAACCATAACCAGAGTAAATCTGCACCCAGACATACAATTTTCAAGATTCTAGAAATTCAGCATAAAAACAAAGTACTAAAAGCTGTTAGAGAAAATAAACAGATGAGCTATCAAGGAAAGTCCAGTAGAATCATGGCCAAATTCTCAATACAAACCCTCAAGTCAAGAAGAGCATGGAGTGAAGTATTCAAGCCCTGAAAGAAAACAGTTTTCAACTTAGATTGATGTAATCCACAAAACTATCTCTCAAAATTAATGGAGAAATAAGATACCTCCATGACAAAGAACAACTGAAGAAATTCATGTCCACCAAACCAAACCTAAAAAGAGTACTGAAAGATATTCTAGATAGAGATAAAAATGACTGCATTTCCCAGAATATTATGGTTTATACACTCTGTCAACTTGAGAAGTCTAGAAGCTTTACTAAGTGACTCAGTAACTCTACAACCTGGAGTGTGGAGGACAAGGAGTTATCATTCTAGGATATTGTTCATTATGTCAATTTGAGAATGTTAGAACTTTAACTAAGTGATTCAGCAGGGGGCCAGGGTCCCTGGTCTATAACATCCTCAGCCTGTGCAAGATGACGGCATACAGATGGTGTATATGTTACACCAACCCCAGGGGAGTAGGCTGCATACAATATGAGCAAATGAGGAGGGACAGATTGCTGGGTCTTCAATGGAGCTCCAGTCTGCACCTTCAGCTTGGAAGTCATCTCCTGGCTTCTGGCACAGAGTGTTCAGCTTCTGCCTGGGACCCTTCAGCCTTCATCATAGACTCTTCAGTCTTCCATCATAGATTTTTCAGTGTTCTATCATAGATTCATTGGCCACCTGATCCAGACTTGCATGGAACACTGCAGTAAGTTCCAGCCTTTGGGCTGGGCCCTTCAACCTCCAGCATGCAGACATTTTCTGCACCCTCCCTCATCTGATTTTGTAGTTGATTGTTGCAAGACAATCTCGTAATTTCTTATACACTTGTATATCTTGTGTTATATCTGTTTTTCTGGTAAACCCTGACTGATAGACAGAACGACAGAAAGAAACCACCAAGCAGGGCAAGAAATTAAACAAAAGGGAGAATCAGGGAGCCAACAACAAGAAAACAACATGACAACAATGAACGAATATATATCAGCAATTATCATCAATATAAATGGCATCAAATCACCAATTAAAAGAAATAGATTGGCAGAATGAATCAAGAAACAAGATCCAAAACTATGCTGCATACAAGAAACACATCTAACTCAAAAAGAAACTCATAGACTGAAAGTCAAAGGTTGGAAAAAGTATTCCATGTGACAGGAACCCAGAAAAGAGCAGGCATACTTATCCTGTTTGCAGACAATGTGAACTTCAAACCAAAAATGATCAAAAGTGATAAAGAAGCTCACTACCTACTCACTAGAGGAAAAATTCAAGATGAAGAGACAACAATCATAAATATATGTGCTACAAATGTGGGAGCACCCAACTATGTAAGACAAATACAAATATACATGAAAAATCAAATATGCAATGACCCAATTTTAACAGGGAACTTTAACCCCAATATCACAAAGAGATAGAACAACTTGACAAAAAGTCAGCAAAGAAATAATAAAACTGAATCAAACCCATGAACAAATGGACTTACTAGATATTTACAAAGATTTCCACCTAACAACATCTGAATACACATTCTTCTCAGCTGCACATTGGATGTTCTCTAAAATAAACCATGTATTAGCCCATAGAACAGGCTTAAGTAAATGCAAAAGATTGAAATTATCCCATGTATATTATCTGACCATACTGCACTGAAATTTGAAATTAATGGCAAAAGAAACTGCAAAAACTACTTAAACACATGAAAATTAAATAACACTCTCCTGAACAACCAATTAGTCATAGATGAAATTAAAGAAGAAAATAAACAGTACCTACAATTAAATGAAAATATGAACACAACATATGAGAACCTGCTGGATGCAATGAAAGTAGACCTAATAGAGAAAAAGACAGCAATGATTTCTCACATCAGGAAAACAGAGTAAACACAAATAAACTAATGCGGCACCTCAACCTTTTAGAAAAAAAACAAGTCAAGAGCAAAACTCAAAGAAGGGAGAACATTATAAAGATTAAAGCAGAAATTAGCACAATGGAGGCTAAGAAAACAATACAAAGAATTAATGAATCGAAGAGTTTGTTCTTTGAAAGAATAAACAAAATTGATCAACTCCTAGACAACGTCATCAAGAAAGGAAAGAAAAAACTCAAATTCATGCAACGAGTAATGAAAAGGGTGAAATAACTACAGATTATGTGGAAATTCAGAAGATCATCAACACCTGCTTTGAAAATCTTTACTCACATAAGCTGGAAAATAAAGAAGAAATCAACAGATTCCTAGAAACATATGAATTACCAAAGCTGAATCAATGAGTTATAAAAATTTTGAATAACTCAATATAAAAATTTCAACTTTTTTTTTTTTTGGTACTGGAAATCAAACTCAGATCCTTGCATTTACCAGGCAGGCACTTACACCTCTGAGCTATATCCCTGGCCTAACCGACTATGAGTTACTAAAACTGAAAATGTAATTAAAAATTTACCAACAAAGAAAAACCCAGATGCTGATGGATTCACAGCTGAATTCTATAAGAAATTTAGAGAAGATTTAATAGTCTTCAAATTCATCAATGAAATTGAAAGGGAAGCAATTCTCCCTAACTCATTCTTGGAAGCAAGCATTACTGTGACATCTAAACCACAGAAAGACCCAACCAAAAAAACCACAGGCCAATCTCACTAATGAACATTGATGCAAAGATTCTCAATAAAATACTAGCAAACAGAAGGCAGCAAATCATGAGGATTATACACCATTACCAAGTGGGACTCATCCCAGGAATGCACGGATAGTTCAACACATGCAAATCAATAATTGCAATGCACATCAACAGAGACAAAGAAAAAAATCACATAATTATCTCAATAGATGTGGAAAAAACTTTTGATAAAATCCAACACTCATTCATGATAAAAACCCTACAGAAAATCAGAAAAGATGGTCTCCATCTCAATCTGATAAAAGTCATCTATATCAAACCAATAGCCAACATCATACTAAATGGATAAAAACTGAAAGCTTTCATGCTAAAATCAAGCACAAGACAAGGATGTCCACTATTACCACTCCTATTTAATGTATTTGTGGAAACATTATCCAGAGCAAGTAGATAAGAGAAAGAAATACAAAGAATAAAGATAGGAAAGGAAGAAGTTAAATTATCATTATGTGCAGATGACATGATGCTCTACATAGAAGAACCCAAAAACTCCACCACAAGTCTACTAGAGTTAATAAGCAAATTCTGTAGCACAGCTGAATACAAAGTCACTACTCAAATATCAATAGCATTCTAGTGCACAAACAACAAACTCACTGAAACAGAAATTATGGAAGTAATATTTTTCACAATAGCATCCAAAATATGAAATACTTAGGAATCAACCTAAGAAAGATATAAATAGATAGAGAGATAGATAAATAGGTGATAGATGACTATAGTACTCTGAAAATGGAGATTGAAGAGGATATCAGAAAATGGAAAGATATCTCTTGCTCTTCGATAGGAAGAACCAACATTATGAAAACGGCCATACACCCAAAACTATGATACAGATTTAATGCAATCTTGATCAAAATATCACTAGCATACCTCAAAGATTTAGAGAAAACATTCCTAAAATTCATTTGGGAACATAAGAGACCTAGAATAACAAAGGCAATTCTGGGCAACAAAGGCAAGGCAGAAGGCATCACAATCCCTGACTTGAAATTATACTACAAAGATACTATGATAAAATCAGCATGGTACTGGCAAAAAAAAAAAAAACAGACTTGAGGATCAGTGGAACAGATTAGAAGAGGCAGACACAATTACAAATACACTCAGCCACCTCTGCTTTTACAAAGGGTCCAAACATGTTCACCAGAAGAAAAATACTCTCTTTATTAAATTGTGCTGGAAAAACTGGCTTTCTACATGCCAGATACTAAAACTAGACCCATGTCTATCACCATGCACTAAACTAAAGTCAAAATGGATCAAAGATATAAATATTAAAACAGAAACACTTTATCTAGTGGAAGACATGGTAGGTAGAAATTGTGAAGACAAACAGGTAGGCAAAGAGTTCATAAACAAAATGCAAACTATATGGGAAGTACTTCAAAGAATTGACAACCGGAATTCCATCTTATTAAAAGCTTTCGCTTATCAAAAGAAATCACCAACAGAGAAAAAAGAGAACCCACAGAATAGGAAAAAAATTTTAGCCAACTGTCCCTCAGGTAAAGAACTTATATGCAGAGCATATAAAGAGTTGAAAAGCATCAGGCTCCCCAAATTCGAAGATCCAATCCAAATATGAGCATCTGAGAAGAACATGCACTTCTCAGATGAAGAAATACAAATGGCAAATAAATATATGAAGAAATGTTCAGCATCACATTTCATTCAAGAAATGCAAATTAAAACAACACTGAGATTCCATCTTACCCCTGAAAGAATGGCTGTCATCAAGAAATCAAACAATAGTAGCCGGGCGTGGTGGTGCACGCCTTTAATCCCAGCACTCAGGAGGCTGAGGTAGGAGGAGCATTGTGAGTTCGAGGCCGCCTTGGGCTACAACGCGAGCGCAAGGCCAGCCTGAGCTACACAGTGCAACCCTGCCTCAAAAAACCAGGGCCAGGAGTTTGGCTCAGTGGCTTACGCGCCTGTCAGGCAGGCACAAGGTTGTGAGTTCAATCCCTGGTGCTACAAAAAAAAATAAAATAAAATAAAAATAAAACAATAACAGATGCTGGAGAAGCTGTGGAAGAAAAGGAACACTTCTCCCCACTTTTTGTGGGAGTGTACGCTGGTACAACCACTGTGAAATCAGTGTGGAGGTTCCTCAAGAAGCTAGGATTAGTGATTCCATTTGACCCATCTATCCCGCTTCTTGACATTTTCCCAGAAGAATTCAAAACATCATACCACAGTGATATATGTGCACCCATGTTTATAGAAGTACAATTTGTAAAAGCCAAATCTTAAAAACAACCCAAGTGCCCATTGATCAAGAAATAGATAAAAATGATGTGATATTTTTATACAATGGAGTACTACTCACCTATAAAGAAAGATTGCATTGAGACTTTTATAACTAAATGTACATGACTTGAGACCATACTCATAAGTGAAATAAATGAAACTCACATGTGTAAATACTGCATTGTCTCCCTAGTGTAAGAAAAAAATAATAAATAAGATCCAAAATACACAATAGATATTGTGAAAACAAAGAGGAAAGAAAGTGCTCAAAAGTAAAGAACAACTGGGATGGGGAAAGGAGAAGAGAAAAAAGGGAAAAGATTATATATGTATATATATGTACACATATATATGTGTGTATATGTAAATATATACAAGCTATACAACTATACTATTAATCTTTGCTCATCAAAAAGAACAATTTGTGCATTTATTGCCTGACAGATCATTTTTATGCCTAAATCTCATAATCTGAACTACTTTCAAGATAACAATATGTTATATATTAATGAGTATTAATTTCCTAATTCTTTTTTTAAATTCTGCATCATTTTTCTCTTTAGTTTGTTTTTAAAATAAAAATGAGAAAAAATCTTCAAGGATAATCCTTGTAAATTCGGATGAGATGTTAAACTGTGTGGACTAGCATATGAGTCACAATTACCTAGTCCCGAATGGTACAACTAATTGTTATTGCAATTATAGCAACTGGATTTATAGTAATATGATTCATTGTTGTGAGATTTAGTAATATTCCTGGCCAGATCACATTTCTAAAGCATAGCAATGGTATCTAGAAATGTTACTAAGTAGTGTACCAAAAATAGTAACAGGAAGTCTATAAAGGTTTTGGGTTGCCAACATATGTTAAATAATTCATTTAAAATTGTTAGTTCTTAAACATCACCCAATTGAAGAGAAGGGTGGCATATAAAGGAACTGCTATTGTAAGTCAAGTGTATGTAAGGATTTGTGCAGCTGTATTTCTCTAGAAGTTGGCATGAAATAATTTGTCTTCTTGTAAATTCAAGCTTGTTTTACCTAAGAGCTAGTCTCTTATAATTCCTAATGTCCCAGCTTTACAAGAAAATTTCGAAGAGAAAAATGAGAAAGCCTCTGTCATTCAGAACACTTATTTTTAATAGTTTGGAATCTTATTTGGTAGAAAATTTTGAACACTTAAAGACAAATATGAATTATTTAATTCTTGCTGGATCATTTTACAACTTCAATTAGCAGAGTAGCCCTTCTGAAATCACCTTAACTGACATTTCAAGCCAAGTTAAAAGCATAAAATGCTTTTAAAAGCTATTCCCTCATTGTGAATCTTATATATGAAAGCCAAAATAAAAGATTACATTGCTCAAGTTTTACCCCATGTTGAGTACAAGAGAATTGTCAAGAAGTCTAACTTGTCATTATAACTGAAGGAAAATCTGCATTGTTTAAATGATAAAAACAAATTTCAAATCTGTATATTATGTGGTCATTTATCATGTGGGAATTCAGATGTTCCACAGAAGCTATAAATTGTATGGTTTGGCTTATGATTTGACAGTAGGATGCAAAATGAAGCACTAAATGTCAATTCTTTGTCATGGACATACTCCTCCAAAAAGTGACAGTAGAAATGATTTTTCAACACTTGTAGTATTTTTTTTTTCCATACAAGTCTGAAAATAGAAAGGATAGTAGTAGCTTTCACCCTACTAACAACTCAGGCATAAACATTAGCCCTTTGCTACACAATAGCGTAATTCTCCAAAAATAATTAGTCATTCAAAGCAATTCTTTTTCTCATTCAGCTTTTTCCATATGTAAAAATCTTATTAAGTAGCTCACAAACTTTCTTTGTACTGACCATCCTAGGTTTTACTTTTGTTTTTATCTTTTCACTATTCCTCCTGTAGCATGCTCCAAAGCTTCCTGAACCATCTATATTGCTGTCTTCTGGACATTATTACATTTATTGATGTTAAAATATGCTACAAAGGATATTATGATAATCATTTAGGAATAATGTGGTCATCACAGGGTCCTTTATTTGAAACATATATTTCTATTAATGTAACTAGAGATTATCAGCTAGTTTGGCTTGGTTTAGTTTGGTTGGGTTGGGTTGGGTTTGGTTTGGTTTGGTTTGGTTTTGTGATGGAATCTCACTGTTACTCGGGATGATCCTGAACTTCTGTATTCAAATTATTCTTCTGCTGCCTCAGCCTTCTAAGTAGCCAAGACTATGACATGTGTAAACATACTTGACAGTATACTAGTTTTCTCATTATCATCTCCCAATATTGACTTAACTAAAGCTTAATATCAATAAAAATATTTTAATAGGTGCTATTTTTTAAGTTTATTTTTAGTGACAAGTATTTGTACTTGTTTATGGTTTACAACGTGATGTTTCAATACAAGCATACATTATAGAATGATTAGATTATGCTGTACATATACATTACCTTAAGTACTTTTTTGTAGTGAGATTATGCAAAAATCAATTTTTTGCTAATTTTTGAATATACAATTAATTAGTATTAATTATGTTCACTTTGCTGCACAATAGATCTTGAAAACACATTCCTTCTCTTTAAAGGAATTTTGTGGCCTTTAGTAAACTCCCAACATCCACTCTCTGATAGCTACCAAAATACTCTAAAAGTTTGACTGTTTTGTATTCCTCATATAAATGAAAACATGCAATATTTGTCTTTCTGTGCCCGATTTATTTCATTAAGCATGATTTCCTCCATATTGCCACAAATGACAGGATATTTTAAGACTAAATAATATTTGTCATATATACATCTATATCTAAGATAATGTGAATAACATTGCAAAAAACATAAGAGTGTGGATATCTCTTTGTTATAATAATTTCAGTTTTCTCGAATGTGTATCTCACAGCTGGATTGCTGGGTCATACAGTAACTTTAGCTCTGTTTTTTTAAAAACCTCCATATTGCTGTCCTTAATATTTGTACTAATTTACATTCACATTAGCAGTACTACAGGTTTTCCTCCATAGCGACATCAATGCCTATTATTTTTTCTTTTTGGTTGATAACCATTCTAACAGGTTTGATATGATAGGCCACTGAAATTTTAATTTGTATTTCCCACATAATTAGTAACATTAAAAATATTTTCTATATCTTTTGGCTATTTGTGTATCCTCTTTTGAGAAATATTTAGTTGTTTACTCACTTTTTAATCAATTATTTTTTCTTATTACTAAACGTTTCCTTGTATATTTTGGATATCAACAACTATTAGATTTTACAAATTTACTTGCTCATTCTACAGACTGTCTTGTCACTATGTTGACTGCCTTCTTCACTTTGCAGAGACTTTTTAGCTTAATGTAATTCAATTTGTCTATTTTTGGTTTTTTGCCTGTGCTTGTGGAGTCTTTTCCAAAAATATTCTTGTTCAGACCAGTGTTGTGAATCATTCACTGCATCCTTTTGTCCAGTAGTTTCTCAGCTTCAGGTCTTGTATTTAAATCTTTAATCCATTTCAAAATGATATTTTATATATGATATGAGATAAGGACTCAATTTCATTCCTGTGCATGTAGATAACCAGTGTTCTCAGCACCATTTATTGAAGAGATTTCTATCTTCCCATGTGTGTTCTTGGCACCCTTACCAAAACACACTACTCATAATTGCATGAATGCATTTCTGGGCTGTCTCAAAGAGGCTGCTTTTAAGTCACAGGTGCACCATTATGCTTTTATGTTACTGGAACTAGATAAGGAGTAGATCCATTTTGCTTTGCCTTATTGTAGACCTAAGTATAGCTGTTAAAATTATCTACACCAAATTTCATCTTTTTTTGAAATACTGAGAACTCTATAAAGTCAAGAGTCTTGTCTGCTTCATTTACTACTGAATCCTCCTTTAGTTCTAGACATATTATACTCAACACATTTTTATATAAGTGATTTAATAAACAAATCTGTCCCATTCTTTCAGAGTACTGTCTTCTTGTACTCTGATTTTACTGGCTAATATACAATGTTTTGCTCTCAATCGTGTCATTCAAAAATTTCCTCAGTATTCTGTCTACATCCCCACTCTTACTAATAACAATAAATCCCGCCACTACTTAGTTGAGGAAAGAGTGGTCAGATGTATTTTAAAGACCTCTGACCAGATCAGTGCAGTCCATTAATCAGCTGAATGAGAAAAATGAGATTGTCCTTTGAGAGTTAAAACATAAATCAACAGAGCAGACACAACATGATTGGCTTAAAAAGGAGGAATGAAATTTGAGCCTGTATCCTGTGCCTGAAACCTGGTGAAAGGTACTAATATAAGATTTGTCAGACAGAAATGAATTGGAAAAAAGGAAAATTGTTGATCCTATCTGGTTTTTGTCCATGCTGCAAAGTTTTGTCAGAACTCAGAATATCCACTTTAGAAATGAAATACAAGGGATGTAAACATTACGTACTGCAAGCACGGAAAAAATGAAGGAAATCAAGACTTAGATTGAGGAGACAGGAGAGGAGAGGAAGGAATTAAGATGTATTAATATATGTACCAATTCTCCACAAGGAATGTAAACATTATAGACTACAAACATGTACTAATAAAAAAAAACTAAACAAAGGAATAAACAACACCAGTCTTTGAGATCACAGTGCCATTAAACTTTGGAAGCATAAACTTACTCACTGTGCTGATTCTGTTATGACCAAAATGCCTGGTTCATTATTTACTTCTTATGTGACTTTTGAGATACATATGCAATCCTTGTACTCCTTCAGTTATCCATCTACAAATTAGAGTACTCATAATATCTACTTCATAAGGTTGAGAATTAAATAATGGTAAATAAATACATGAAGCCTAGCTAGAAACTCCTCAGTTAATGAAAGAGAAAAGATGTGTGTTAGAGCTATGCCATCATTCAGTAGACTACATGATTAATATTTTACATTGTAAATTAATAAATCTGTAGAAAGAGAATTGTTCGCATGAGTCATATTCCTTTAGCTAAGTTGGGTTGTGGGTAACAGCACATATAGGAGCTTCTTAGCTTTCATAATAGAGATTGTCTATGTACTCAATGAACAGAATTCTCTTGGCATTTTATTCAATACTGCCCTTACTGGGCACTGTTCCTTTCCAATTTCTATAGAATATTGTATGATTTTGTATTTCAATCCAATCTAAGAGTTTTTGTATCTTTATAAAAATGTTAATTCATTAATATTATTCATAAGTTTGTGGGTAGCAGTTGAAGCCAGAGTTTGATCACATGTGCAGGGCTGCAGCAAGACCAGTCCTGAGAACAAAGATCACCAGAGGTAAGCCACAAGAAGGAGCTGTTCTAGCTCATAGAAAATGGAGACCCCAAGGCAATCCAAGCAAATGGTTTGCTAGGCGGAGGGATGTCAGGTGACATCAACTTGCCAAATGTATAAATCAATGCACTGCGGTTGTTGAGCAGTTCTATTCCTCCCATCCAGAGAGAGGGCTCCACCTGACCTCAGCTTTCTATAGTCTGCTTCTTGTTTATATTTCTTCATCTTCTACCATCCTTCACCCTGAAAATTTTGAGAGCTGTGCTGGACATGGAAAAATTAATAATCTAGTATTAACTATATAGGCTTTTTTTTATTTGCTGACTTTGCTTTTGTATTTTTTATTGCCTTTCCCATGCGAACAATGATTTCCTTGTTTCGCTTTGTCTTCAAATTATTTAAAATATATGGTATCTTTTTAAGTTCCACCACATTTTATTTGAATGAATAGGAGAAAGTGCTAGCTTTTTTATCCTTCAGCAAGGAGATGTTGGGAAGTAGGAAGATGTTCAAATGGGAAGGGGACAAAAGGAGGTAGGAGGGGAGGGGAAGGAAGATAAAAGGAAAAAAAAGGAATAGAAGGGAAAATGGAAACAAAGCTTTTGTAAATGGAGAGGGGTTTACAAAAGGTTTGAATGGAGGGGAGGGAAAAAGGGGGGAAAAGAAGAATCAAGATATATTACCTACATGCACAAATTCCCTAAGATAAATATGTGAGGCTTGATATTTACTAGCATACAAATATGGACCCTTTATTTGGTATCCATACTAATGTCTACATCTTGGTGGAATTCCAAAAGAGCATTTCATTTTCTTACTACGCAAAGAGTGTTGGACAAGCAAGAACTCCTAAGAGTGCCTAGAGTCTTCATTTCTCTCTTGTGTCAGTCTTTTACCTCATCTGCAATGTTCTTTGTTCCCCTCACTGACCACATTGTATTATTAAATTGGTGTTCCCTAAAATTAGAAAAAAGAAGAGAAAAAGAAAGGAAAGAGAAGGAAAAGAAAGGAAAAAAAGAAAAGAAAAGAGGTTAGAAAATGTGGAATATTGTTGGCCATCTCAAAAAGCAACACATACATACAAAGAGGTAATCTCATTCCACTAATCTACAAGGACATCATATCTTCAAGATAGGAAATGCCAAACATGCTCTACCATCTTAATGACTTCTATGGCTTACCCTATATGTTACAAATAGTTCTGGAGGCTGGGAGATGATGATAACCTGCCCAGTCTCCATCATACCTAGATTAGAGTATCTCTTTCTACAGTTCATGAATATCACAACAGGAATACAAAAAGAGAAGAAATCAGGCACACAGAGTGAACTCTCAGATTCCTTTCTGCTTTCAACTGTCTCGGAGAATATTGTTTTACAAAAGCAGAGTTTTTGTGTTCTTGACCTATGGGATGCAATCGAATAAAGTAGAGTAAAAAGCATAAGTTGTGAAAATACATAGGATCTGCCTTAAATTCTAGACAGGGAAAAGTATGGCATCCACCAACTCACATCATCTTTGTAAGTTTTAGTTTATCTGTTTGTAAACTAGACCTAATAATGTCTAATTTACAGCATTTTTGTAAGTAATCAATAGTAAATGGGAGCTTAACACTATACTTTAAAATCACCCAAAAAATATTTGCTGTTGTTCCCCAAAAAACCTTCTTTCTGGTCAGCCAGAGCTCTGGGAGAGAGTTAGGGGTTGGGTGGAGTAAACAGAACTCAGTACTCACATTCTTGCTTTAGTGGAAGCAACTCTGTTTATGTCTTTTTGCTTTTATATGATATTTCTTCTAAACAAAAGATCTTTTTGATTAAAACAAGTTCTAAAAATCACGATGGATAATGCAATGATTTTCAATGACTGGGAAACCCAGAAACTTCAGTTGGCTTTATCACTGGGGAAATTCCCTGCCCATTCATGCTGATTATGTCGTGTGATAGCTCTTTACTCACCAAAGAACAGGTGGCTCCCTTCTGCCTCAGTTTCTGTGCAGAAACTAAGCCCAGAGACCATAAAGTAGTTGCTTCATGTTTTTATTTATTTTTGTTTTCTCTTTTAATTTATCTTACATAACCTAGAACTTGAGGGGCTGAGGCAAAAGGATCCACCACAAGTTTGATTCCTACTTGAGTGAGTTAGCAAGATTCTGTCTCAAGATAAATAGGCCTGGATATGTAGCTATGAGAAGGCCCTGAGTTCAATCTCTAGTACCAAAACAACAGCAGAAAAAAATTTATCCCTAAAAATTTTGAAAAATATGTAAAAAGACAAAACTGTTTTTAAATCACTCTTAATTATATCATTTAAACAGAATTTTATTTTTAATGATTTATGTAGTTTCTAATCAAATTGTGATGACATCTTCCACAACTTCCTTTTCTCTGTTGTTTTTATATAGTATATAGATATTTTTGTACATTTCTATTCTGTTAAACAGCAGCTTATTTGTTAATCCAGTGGATTCCCCACTGTTTAGCCTTTCCCTTGTAGTTGGACATTGATGTTGCTTCTAATTTTCTTGCAGCCTAAACAAAATTATAAATATCATTGCACTTGTAGTAATATTTAAATTATTAATGAGGATCTTTTCCTTTATATGAATTGATAAAAATGGAATCACTGCATCAAATATTATGAACAAGTTGAAGGTATTTATGTATATATACTGCT
>RJWM01025328.1:0-29512 GCA_004363535.1 Dasyprocta punctata | reverse complement strand
AAAAAAAAAAAAAACCAAGGTGGAAAACATCTGTGTCAAAAGGACTGAGGGTCAATATCATCTGTTGATGACATTTTTCCAAATGAAAAGATCCCACAGGTAATGTACACAGGGCCAGGAGACCCTGTAGCCAGTGCTAACAAGCTGCAGACACGCCCAACCCTTGCAATCAAGGAGCTGGAAACAAAAGACAATGGCAATTTCACACCTCCTGAATTAGTGAAAGTTGGAAAAGGAGCAAGTGCCAGCAGCACTGCCCTGTGACTGACAAGCAGCCGGACGGCGCATGTCCAGAGCCAGGAAAAAAAGCGTGGAAACTCCTGGATCCTGTAATCCCACCCCAGGGAATTCATCCTCAGGAAACAATGCAAAAAGAGGAGCAGAAAAAGAATATATTGAATATATTGGTGGAAGCACTTCTCAGTGTTTTATTATGGAAAATGTCAACTCGCACAAAAGTAGAGCGAGTAGAATAATGAACCCATGCACCAACCCCCAGCTTCAGGAGTTATCAGCTCACAGCCAGTATTATTCCATTCGCCACCCCCCCAACACACACACTTTAATTTTTTGAAGCATTTTTAAAGCAAATCCCACACATCATCAGATCATTTTATCATAAATATTTCAATTTGTGTCTCTAGCAGATAAGGAGTTTAAAAAAAATCTGATCGTGAGATCATCACACCCAGCAAAATTAATAATTCTTTAATATCTTTTAATTCTCAGCCCATGTTCGAACGTTCCCAGATGTCTTTAGCTTTCTTCTTAGCATCGGTTTGTTGGAATCAGAATGCAAATAAGGTTGATGTGCTGCATTTGGTTGCTGTGTTTCTTTTAAGTCTCCTTTATCCCATAACAGCTTCCCCTTACTCTCTTTTTACCTAATTGAAACATTTTAAAATAATGTCCACATGTCCAGTGCCAGGCACCACTTAGGCAGCGTATGGCACTTTGGCCTGGGGTGCCCCAGTGCCCCTGCTGCCCCTGGCAGTAGGCGCTAAATAGAACCCAGAGCAGCTGGCTGTCAGCTGCCCTGGATCTGTTCCTGCCCAGCCTGGCTGCCTGCTCGCCCAGTCTGCTACCCACAGAGCCTTGGCTCCTGGACTTGGCTGCGCCCCCGTCACCCTCCCTTGGACCTGGCAGCCCAGCCGTGGCGCAATCTCTCATGGCATGTGAGACCTGGCCCCGTGTCTGGACTTCGCCCGGCCAGCTGGTTAGACTTAGCAGCTGCAGGGGGACCCACTGTGCTGCCTCTTCCGGTCAACCATCAGAAACCCCCAGCAAGGGGATCTTGAGCCACCAGGAAACCTCGCAGCGGAGTGTCACCGCCTGACCCTGCCCACAACCAGCCCCGCCCATTGCCAGCCCTCACCACCAGGTACATTGTGGCTGCAGTGGAGGAAAATGGAAACATCCACTGAGTACCGAAAATGGGTCCTGGAAAGAGGCAGCTGTGTTAGAGAGGGGAGAGTGTGGGATAGCTGGTTTCTCTGGCAATGCTTCTTAATGTAGTTGTAACCGTAGCAGTATCTTTTCTTTTTAATACAGAGAACAACCCATTCAGCCCCTCACCATGCTTTGATGCTCAGCTGAATCCACCTGTTGGAGAAGGGGATTGGCTATTGCCACTCAGTAGTTGCCATGGGAACCCTCTCCCACCAGAGAAACACACAGGTGTGAGTGCGAGGTGGTGTGGACCCAACCCAACCTGCGTGGGCTTCCCCTGCCCCTTCTCCTTCACCCCACGAAACCAAGGGAGGCAGCCGATTGGCAGAGGGAGGAGGTTCTGTCCCCTGCCACGCAGACACAGGGCAAGGCAGGGCGCCTTGATCCCAGCGAGCTTTCTGCAACACGGCTCTCATTATTACCCAGGCAAGGAGGGGCCAGCACGTCAGGAGGTGACTGCTGTGAGAGACTGTTTCTCACCATTCCGAAGAAGAGGGGGACATGGTGGCATGCAGGGTCCCAGGAGGAGGTACCAGGGCAGGGCGGGAGGCAGAAGGAGGGAGCACTAGGTGAGCGCACAGGAAGCCCACTGAGGCCAGGCCGGGCCAGGGAGTTTCAGGCTGTCGCTGCTTGCTGGCACATGGCTCGGGGGTGATCAGGACAGGTGGAAATTGAGGACCCACCCAGGGATGCTAAGGGATGTAGCCTCTGTGGGGCACTGGATGTCAGAGCACCTGAAAATAAAAGGTTCAGTTAAGACAGTGAACCTTGGAGTCTTTCCAAACATCTTTCCCTCCTCCCTGCCTATCCACTCTGTCCCCACGTCCTGTTGGTGCTGCCTCTCACCACTCTCTGACCACTCTGCTTCTGCCACCAGCCTGTGCCCAGCACCCCCAGTGTCCCCTAAAAAGCTGTTGTTCCACCCATCCTTGCCTCCATCAATGTCTGGGGCAGGCAACTGAGTCCTGTCCCATGTGTCCCCCTCTGGGTAGCCTCAGCCCAGCCCCTAGAAAGAGGGAATCTGTGTCTCCAGCTGCCTGGGTCCAGGGGATCCTTGCAACCCCGTAACCCACAGAGCACAGCTAGAGTGACCTGTGCTCAGTTTGGACACAGCCGTAGCTGGACAGATAGCTTCTCCTTCTGACTCCCAGAATGCACCAGGAGCCACCAGGAGCAGCCCTCTGACACTGTGCGGAGACCCAAAGAGCTGCCCTGTGAGCCCTCCCCAAATCCTGAGCCCTACACTGGGAGCAAGGCAAAGCCCTGAGCATTGGACTACTTTGTTCCACAGTGGTACATAACCAGATGATTACCCAAGAGCCAGTGAGAATGTTAAACAAATGAGAACCAGACAATGTCACTCCCCCAGTTCAAGTTCTTGGAGGGCTTCTTATAAACCCAAGCTTCTGAGAATAGCCCATAGGGCTCTGGATACCCTGACCCCTGCCCACCTCTGTAATATCACCCCCTGCCACTCTCCCCTCTGTCCTGGGCACAGCAGCTCCTGCTTGTGTCCCCCCTGGGTATAACCTTCCCACTCTGCTCACCCGTAGGCTGGTGCTCAGTTGTAACCTATTGCATCTCAGTCCCATTTGGATGGTTGTAAAATTTAAAAACCAAGCAAGCAGAAAGTGGTAGCCACTGGGAGGTGTGGGGAAATCAGGATACTTGTGCACTGTTAGTGGGAAGGTAAAATGCTGCCACCATTTTGAAAAAAGATACGGTGGTTCCTCAAAGACTTAAACAGAATTACTGTGCTCCCTAGCCATTGCACTACTAGCAATACTGTGAAAAGAACTGAATGCAAGGACTTGAAGAGGTCATTGCATACCTGGGCTCGTGGTGGCCTCATTCATGGGAGGCGAAGAGTGAAAACCACCCTGATGCCCATCCACAGATCAGTGGTGATAAGCAAAATATGGTCTATACATCAATGGACTATTATGCACTCTGGAAAAGGAAAAGGAGGCTCTGATATACACTACAGCATGTGTGACCCTTCCACACCCACTCTCTCAGGACTGGTCCTTGCCATTCCTTCATAACTGTTCTTTAAGCATTGGTTCTAAGCCGGGCACTGGTCAGCAGCTGCCCTTGGAGCAGACCTTCCTCAGAGGAAGAAAGGTGGCAGGAAAGCCTCGAGGTCACCAGCAGTGCTACTGAAAGAGGACTGTGACACACCAGTGACTTCCGAGCCCTGCTGTACACCCTTCTCTGCTTTTCACAGCCTGTGCAGCCATAGGCGAGCTGCTGGATCTCCCCGCACCTCAGCCTTCCCAGGCACAGTGAGATGACACGAACCTTCTCATGGCAGCAGTGGATCTTGAAACGAGACGGTACCTGCAAAATCTGTAAGCTACTGGTGCCAATGAGTTGGCTTCCTCTTCCTCCTCCTGTATGCTTTGACTTGAACCAAATAGGACCCGGTGTCACATGACTGCCCAGGGGCTAGAGCAGACCCTGTCTCCTCATACCTGCCAGGGTCAGGCCATACTCTCCTGCCTCAGCCCACACCAAGGAAGGGGGTGGCTGCTGGAAGGCTGGACAGAGTGGCTGAGGCCAACAGGCTAGGCTGGGCAGGGCAGGAGGGAAATACAGGCCCCTGGGGAGGGGGCTGAACTGAGAGCCAGGGCACACAAGCCCCTTCCTGTCCCAGTTTGTGCTGAAATTGGGGAGCCAAGTTAGAGCTATAAAGCTGGTATCTATAGGTGCTACCGAGGGGTGATGAACAAGAAATAAGAAATACGATCATGAGGGCACCAGGGATTGTCAGGGCGGTGACCTGGAGAGGCCCCGACAGCACCGGGCAGCCCATCTGGTGGGCAAAGGCAGCACGAGGTCAGGGAGAGAGAGACCCTTGCCACTGCCATACACACGAGCACCCCCAGGAATGTGCAACCCAGCTCAGGGTCGCCAATCATCTGAGAGATGGAGGGTGGCAATGGAATGAACTGGGTGGCTCAGAAGTCATCTGATGGTGTGAATTTTTACCTGCTTTACTTGGACAAAATATGGAAGATTATTCTTAAACATTTTAACAAATCATATGAATAGGAAGGGCTTTGAGGGGCGGTGTGGTACTTGGAATTGAACCCAGGGAGCCCTGAACTACATTCCTAGTCCTTTTTGATTTTGATTTTGAGTCAAGGTCTTGCTGAGTTGCCTAACTTGGTCTTGAACTTGGCCAACATTCTCCTGTCTCAGCCTCCCGAGTAGCTGGGATTACAGGCATGTGCCACCACACCCGACTGGCTTGAAAGTACTTTGTTTAAAAGTTCACATCACCTTTTACCTTGCTTAACCCTGAGAAACCTCAGGGTCTAGAGGCGACGAGGAAGCAGACACAGAGTGGGAAGGGACAGAGGGAGTTTTGGACCTGACCCCCCACCCTCACAGTCCTGCAATGCTGAGGCCATCCTGACCCTGAAACAGGTCCAGCATGACCCGCACTGTGAGATGTTGGCCCAGGGCGCAGGATCCCTGGGTCTCATCCACACTGCGCCCCTGTACTTGGAGCAGTGCGGACGTGTCACACACAACTGAGTGGCAGTTCACCCTCAGAGTCCTGCTGTGTCCAAGCAATGCTCCATCCTATGACAGAGCAAGGGTCAACCCCACCACCCCCCAGCCAGTGCCCTGTCTGCCAACTGCCCCCACACCTGCCACTGGGGGCTCATGAATTCCGGCTGTAGTTACGGGCTGTCTTCCCCAGGTTTTGTCTGCAAAGCCTTGCTCTCACCAGGGAGACAAGTAAGTCTGCAGAGCAGGGTTCCTTACCTATGTGCCTGCCACCAGGCATGGGGCCAGGGCTCAGAATTGGCTTGCTGGCAGAGTGGGGGTATTGTCGAGGGCTCTGGGCCACTCCACGTATCTGAGGCAGGGGCTGCAGAGCTGGGGCCAGCCCCAAACATCCCTCCCTGCCTGGCTGTAAGATTGAGGATTGAGTCCTAGGGGTCCCTTTTCTGCACCACTGAGCAAACAGCTCCGCAGCCACCCCACCCTTTGAGGACACAGCACAGAGCCCCAGGAAATCCAAGCCTGTCCTGTCCACGCCCCGACATGCTCCTGTCCAATGGCAATGTATTTCACTAGAAGCTGTATTTTAAAAAAAAAGTAAAATGAATACATGAGATTAATTTTAAAGTGTAATTAATATGAGAGCTATAAATGAGCTATTCTACTTCTTTTAAACTACATCTTCAAACTCTAGTGAGTATTTATTTTGCTCTTAGGGTGCATCTCAGTTTGAAGGAGCCAGGTCCCAAGTGCACCCGATAATCTGTCAGGGAACAAAGCCAAGTCTCGCTGACCTGAGATTCTGGTGGGGAGGCAGAGTCCAGGCACCCATGGAGCTGTAGATGCAGGTGTAGATGGGGGTCGGTGATGATGTGTGCATGTCAGGAAGGACAACAGGCTGCAGGCACTGGGCGGTGAGAGGGACTGGACAAGGTGGCCTTGGGAGAGGGGTCTGAAGGGTGCAAAGTCGTCTGGAGAGGACGCTCCAAATAAAGGGGCCAGCAGGTGTCACACCTCTGAGTCTTAGTCACCTTGTCACTAAGACATGATACCAGACCCTTGAGACTTAAAGGAGCAGAGATTTGTTGTGGCTGACATTCTCTGTCCATGGCCAGATAGCTCCAAGGCAAGGAGAAGTGGCAGAGGGGCCTGGCAGAGGAGAACTGCTCACAGCATGGCGGACCGGAAGCAGAGAGAGAAGGGAGCACTAAGGAGAGAGGCAAACCCTTCCAGGCCGCGCCCTCGGTGATGCTTCTACCAACCAACCTCCGCCTGCTAACAGCAAGTCAGTTCTGTACCATAATCCAGCCTAACACAGCACAGGACTCAGGAGAGGGTGAGGCTGACTAGGGACTTCGCTTCCTCTGTTCTTTACTTTTATCTTTTGTGTGGTGCCAAGAATGGAACCCAGGAGGTCATGCATGCTGAATGAGTGCCACCACCCCTAGCCCGGGTCAGGTTCTTGAAGATGGTTTCCCAATGATGAGGAGGCTGTGGGTGTATGAAAGAGCAACCCCAAGGGTTTTCAGTACAGGCCAAGGAAGGAAGAGTGGGTCTTTGCAGGGAGGGTGCCCCACCAGGAGCCCAGTGTGGGCCACGCTGAGTCTGAGAGACCGACAGGCCCAAAAGGAGTCATAGACACAGAGATCTGGTGGTCAGGGGAGAGCCAGGTATTGCCGAGAGCCTCTGGAAGCTGCCAGCTGAGACTCTTCCCCCTCACCAGGCTGGAATTGCTCGGTGTTCATGGCCCTTCCTGTCTCAGCAGCTCTTTGTGGAATGTCAAGGCCATCGCCGAGGCTCCCTGCAGCAAGGCTGACCCTGATGGAGTTGGCCAGCAGAGGTTCATGCAGGTGGACAGAAAGTCTGCCCTCCAAGGGTTGGGGCTGCCAGCATTGACCTTGGCCAAGGCAGTGACCTGGACAGGAATGAGTCCAGTGTGCAGTGGGGACATGGACACAGGCCCAGCAACACTTGCAATCACACACTGTGCAGCCCTTTCTGTGCGGGGGCCTGGTAAACCCCACTGGGGTTCACAGCAAGGAGCAGCCAGCCCTGGGCCTGGTGCAGCGAGGCACTGATGAACCGCGTGACTGCGGGAGAAGGGCGTCGTGTCTGTGTTTGTGTGCGCGCATGTGCTTAAAGAATACAAACCCCTTAGGAGCGAATCCACTGCACAGGAAGTCAGGTGACAACGTAACTGAATCTCACCGATATCCAATGGTGCCAGGAACACGGTGCTGTCCTTATTCCCCTTTTCCAGATGAGTACACCGAGGTGGGCAAGCTGAGGGTGCACTGCCAGGCAGCCTGCACAGGGCCCAGGAGAGCCAGCGCGAGGCCCTGAATTTGTCCCCAGGTGACCCTCTGAGAGGTCTCAGAGCCACCGTCCACTCATGGCTTCTTCCAGAGATGCTCTGGGTGTGGAGCTTTTGCTTTGGGTTTTGTCTCACATAAGAGAAACAAAGAATTCATTCATTTGCAGCAATCTGTCTCTTGCCTCATCTTCCCCCGCCCTTTCTCCTTTTTCTTCTCCTCTTCCTCTTCTCTTTCATCTCCTCTTCTTCTTTTTCTTCTCCTTGTCCTCCTTCTTTTTGTAATGTTGGAGACTGAACCAAGAGCCTTCCCACAGAGCTATATCTCCAGCCCTTTTTTAAATTTTTGAGATAAGATTTCACTAAATTGCTAAATTTCCCACACTGGGTTCAAACCTGTGATCCTCCTGCCTCAGCCTCCCAGAGTACTCCCTCTTGCTTCTTTGACCAGCATTCACCAACCTTACTTCATGAGCAACAAACAGGTTGGGACAGCGAGGGCCCCAGCTGTGGTGACAGAGCACACCCTGCCTCTGAGACTCTGGAGGCTGGACCTCTTCCCCTCCCCTTCTCTCCCTGAGGCAGAGCATCCAGAGGGACACACCCTGGACGCCCAGCCCAGGGCCCCTCCTCTACCCCCTGTTCTTTCCTTTTAGAGCATTAAGCATAGAAGTATTAAAAGGGATTGTTCAGGCCAGTTAATTAGCTTGGAAGAGGCTTCTGCGGCGGCCCGGGTCACGGCCGTCCACCTCTCTTTATTAGCCGAATTGATGGAGACAGCAGGGCCCAGATGGGAATAAATTGAATCCGATGGCGAAGAGGCTCTTGCTCGAGCTATTAACAGGAGAGAGAACTCACGCTTCACCCAAGGGTTTCAGAATGCCCCTTGTCTGCTGCCAGCCACTCCCAGACGTCAGCTCAGTGTGGGTCCCCAGGAGAACACCTCCCTGGAGCTAGTGGTGGCTGAAGGGCAGAAGAGCATGACCTCAGGGAGGAGGCTCCCCAAAGCCTCTGCTCCAGCACCCTGGACAAGTCCTGGTGTGTGGTGCACCAAACAAACCTTGGGTGGGACTCGACCTCACGGTGATCACAAAGACAAAGACGGTTCTCCCCACCCCCAGCTCAGCTCCAGGCATGGCCATCTCCTCCCTGCTCCCACCTCAGGACATTGGTCCCAGATTTTGCCCTGCCAGCTCCTCCTTGTCCCTCAAAACTCACTGTCACGTCCTCAGAGAAGCCCAGCTGAACCACCCAGCCCACCCAGCTGCCGACACTCTGCCCTCCTGACTCCATCCCTGCCTCCCTCTGGGTCGGTCTCACTGTCCACAGATGTCAGTGGCAGGAGGTCTCAGACTGGTGGGGTGCAGAGGGGTCTACTGAGCATCTGCCATGCAAATGTAACTCACTAACCCACGGGAGGATGAAAGCATTCTTGTCTCTTTGTGCCCAGAGAGACAGGGGAGGGAGCACTCAGCTAGGGGGGGTGACAGCTAAGTTAGATTGTCACCTTGAGTGGCTCTGAGCTCCCCCAGGGTGGGTGGAGCACACTTCTTGGGTGTCTGGGTGAGTCTTGGGGATGTGGCCTTGGGATCTATGATGGCCCCTCTCCACTTCCTCCCTGGCACCATTCCCTGCTGAGTCCTGGCCTCCGTGAGGTGAGCAGCTGTCCTGTACCACACCTTCCCACCATGATGTTCCTGCCTTGGAGCAGAGGACCAGGGACCGAACCCTCAAAACTGTGAGCCCCATAGACCACCCCTTTCCTCCCCTAGGTTATGGGTGTTGTGTATTTGTTTCAGCAACAGGGAAGCTGACCAAGGCCATAATGAGACACCAGGTGCCAGCCCCCAGAATCAGCCCCTGGGCCCCTCCCCTCCCCTCTGCCTTGACTTTCACAGGCCTGGGGAACAGGAGGCAGGCGAGAGCTGCCTGGTAAGGTGTGCTCACTGGAGGACTGGAGAATCTGGGCACCCTGGGGACTTGGAGATTTGCAGGAAATTCTAGAAAACTGCAAGAGGGTGAGCCAAGGAATCCTGTACCCCGTGGGAAAAGCATAAGTCACCATGACCCACAGTAGGGAATTCATGCCTCCTGAGAACTCAACTCTCTTCCCTGCCCCACTCCATGTTGCAATCCTTTTCTGTCACCAGAAGCCATCATGGTCTTTCACACGCTGTTCCCTCAGCCTGTGTTGTCTTCCTCTTGCCTGTAATGGTGAACCTCTATTCAGCCTACAAGACCCAACTCTGGGTGCCTACCCCACTCCCCCTTCCCTGAAGATGGAATTTGCCTTCCATGATTGAGGCTTAAAATGCTGGATATTCATAGCTTCCCATCCTCCCTGATCATGGACAGGGGCCCACATGATCCTGAGGGGTGGATGGGGGATTTCTGGGGAAGGTTATTCTCCCTAATGAAAAAGAGCCCCATGAGAGAAAGATGTGTCTGAACACTGTGCTGAAGATGACTGCAGTTGTTGACCACAAAGTATGCCCCTAAAACACACCACCTGGAGTGGCTTGGCCCCGCCCAATCACTCCTGCCCTTTGGGACAGAAAGGATGTGACCTGGAAAGGATGTGAGGTCTCCACAATCTCAGCAACCACCAGGACCCCAGAGTAATGCGAGGCTGGAGGAGCCGTTGGGAGCAGGGGAGGGAGCCCTGTGCAGCCCTGGTGAGGACCCCTCCACTCCCACCTGACCCCTGCCCAGGTGAAATGAGGTGGTCATGCCAGGGACCCTGACCCTCTCCAGGAGCACAGGGCACTCCCCTCAGCGTGTGACCAGCAGGGCTCACTGTCCATGCAGTCACCCATTGGAGGGGTTCCATCCATTACTGAGAAGCATTTCCTGGGAGACTTTACGAGCCACCTGGGAAGCCTGTGACAAAGGCCCGGTGTTCATCACCTTCCCATCAGCTTCCCACAGACAGCAGCCAAGCCTGGAGAGCGGCAGGAGCCCGGAGCTGAGGCGCCCTGGACCCTGAGCACCACCTTTCTGTGCCAGCGCCATGTCCTGGCCAATGGGTGGGCAGGGGTGGCCCTGAGGAGAGGCCCTGCCAGTTTGCAGGGCCAACTAGGTAGGCACAAGTCTCTCTCCTACGCTGGGACACCACTCAGGCCTCCGTGTGTCCTCCGGTTACTCTGATCCCCTCAGCAGTCCATTGACACGTGTCGCCCTTCCCATGTCCTAACACAGGGTGGGAGAGGTGTGTTAGGACATGGGAAGGGATGGGCAATGGGGAGGGGGCAGGCGAGTGTAGACCCCACTAGGTTCTCAGTATCCACGGGCAGGACCACAGGGCCACCATGGCTGGTCACACCCCACCCACCCCTGGAAGTCACAGCATTATGTGGCCCAGAAACGATCTGGTCATGCTGCCCGGGAGAGCTGCCTCACAAGACATTAGGTGTCCACGCCCCCGGAAAAGAAGCAAGGAAAGAAAGAGTGATGTCTCCCAACCACAGGCTTCCATGCACACGTGTACCACTGAGCATGGTGTCAGTGGTGCATCTTAGGGACAACATCCAGGGACAGTTGTGGCACAGAGGTAGACACAGGTCTGACTCCATTCACAAGAGGTTCTAAAACCCTAGCAAGCCCGGCAGTGATGGTTTCTGCTGTTGCCCAAGCAGGGCTGCAGCGGAGAGGGCGGTTAGCTCAGCCTTGAGGGTCCTGAGGGTGGGTGGTGGGCAGTGTGGCCAGTGGGGGCACCGGATCACTCTCCTCTTGGTATGAGTTCCTTGTGATTCTTTAAGCTGTGGAACGGCTTTGGCCAGGTGACAAGCAACAGTGTCTGGGCACTCTGTACTTGGTTCCAGGAAGTGGGACAAGTTCCAAAAATATGGAGTACCCAGGGAGTTGTTCTGGCTGGAAAGGGTCTCCAGTGATGAGTGCCAAAGGCACAACAGAATTTATGCATCTAACTGGGTCAGGTACAATTTCAATGTATTTCAAAGCAGTTGAGCACCAAGGTGTAACTGTATGCTACAATCAAGTCGCAAACAAGAACACTTAAAAGCTGAGGGTGGTTTGAAGAAGAGGATGAATAGCACTGGGGAATGGAGGGGAGGGAGTGAGAGAGACAGAGCCCAAGAGCAAGAGCTGTGCCCTCTGTCCCTTGCACGTTCCCATGCACCCTCGTGCACAATTCTTTCAACATCACGAGACCAGGGATCCCGGGGTCTCAGCCAGGCTGGTCCTGTGTCTGGCTATGGTCTGCAGATCCTGCTCAGGGACCCCGGGAAGCCAGCTGACCACCTGTCCTAGGTTGGCTGGCAGTGTCCACCTCAGGACCCTGACCAAGGACAGCTCAGCTGATGGCCAGCATCAGCCCCCAGACACAGAGTAAGAGACTTCCGGAGACTTTAGTCCTGACCCGCCTTGGACCATGGCCCCACAGCAGAGGCTGAGGACATGGCCTGGCTGCCCTACTGTGCAGCCTGGGGCCAGGAGGGAGCCAGATAGAGGGACTTTGTTGTTGTATGCTGAGTTTTGCGTCCTCCTCACCCATTCATAGGGTGGGGCCCGGCCCTCAGGGGTCCTTGAAGGTAATCAGGATTAGACGAGATTATGAGAGCAGGGCCCCAGTGGGATTCATGTCCCTGCAAGTGGCATCTGAGGAACAGCAGAAGGTGTGTCTGCAAGCCAGGAAACAGGCCCTTGGCTTTGGGCTTGCAGCTCACAGCTTCTGTCCTTCCAGTCACCAAGTTTGGGCTATTTTCTTAGAAGCCTGTGGTAGCTTCCTGTTGCTGTGACAGAATCCCTGAGCTAAACAGTTTCTGAGGAGGAAAGGCAGACTCTGGCTCATGGTTTTAGCGGCTGCAGACCATGGCTCCCTGGCCCGCCACTCAGGGGCCGAAGAGGAACAGACCATCACAGCGGAGCCAAGCTGCTCACCTCCTGGTAGTCAGGAAACGAGACAGGGAAGGGTGCAGGGGCCCAATGTACCCTTCAAGGCCACGCCCCCACGGGCCTAGTTGCCTCGGTAAGCCCTGCGCCCTAACATTTCCTCCACGCCCAATAACACCACCTACCCAGGACTAAGCCTTCCATACCCGAGTCTTCGGTTACATTGCAGATCCAAACTAACAAAGCCTGAACCAGGCCACATGTGGTGGGATTGTTCAGATAGCTGGGCAGCACTGCTGCCCTTCTGCTGACATGTGACTGTGTTAATGACTGGGGAGCACATTTACAAACACTGCTTGGGCCTCAGTTTCCTCATCTGAAGAGGAAATACTAATCATATCTTGGTGGGAAGGATAAAATAGGTGGGTGTGTGCGAAATGTTTCCATGGCAGCCAGCACTCAGTATATGCTCATTAAATGGTAGATCCTAATCATGAGTGATGGGGGTGGTAGCAGCGGGGAATTCATAAGAGTTAAACGGTCCGTGGGGAGAGTTGGCCTCCCCACAGGGGGAGCATGAATGACGGGGCGAGTGCGCCATGTGGACAGTAAAGACTCTCCCATGGGATCAGCTTATGGGTGGGGACCTTGGCTGGGAGGGGGGCCTCATGCTCCAGCCTGGCCTAGGGGAGTAGAGAGAGAGAGCCTGGAGGGTTGGCACAAATCATGCCAGGCCTTCTTCACCCAGACTCCCACCCGATACCCAAGAGTATGGTCCTCCCTGGGGCCAGTGTGGCGGAGGTTTGGGCAGGACCGGAAGGGGAGACTGCCAGGCACAGGTGGTCCTGAGAGGAGCCGAGAGGAGCAGAGGTATTTCTAAACCTGCAAGTAATTTACTATGTTTATTAAGTGGTTATTGTAGATTAAATAACCAACACCGGCTTATTAAAAAATCTTCGGTGATGATAATCACCCAGGTCTTCCGTTTGCTGCCGGCAGCCCACACCGGCCGTCCTGCTGGGAGCCCGTTTTCATAATGAATCGGCGCCCAGGCAGTGTACAGTAAGTGACTCCAGGAATCCTCGTCTCTGTTGGCTCCGACAGCTTTATGCTCCATAAATACTCAGAGATTATTAAAAACATATTTATTTAAGATGAACAGCTCTCCTGAAGATACAAATCTAAGCCGATAAGGCTCATAAGCCCACTTACAATAATCAATGATAGTGTTTAAACACACAAGCATTTTTGCTTAAACTCGAGGCCCTGGCTTGGAGAGGGAAGGTCTAGGGGACACCTGGGGACACCTGCGCTATGGAGGCCAAGCCGTGGTCATGGTCATCTGCACAATGACAGGCCCAGGGACCGTGCAAGTTTTGCAAGATGTTCTTCCTGTGTCCTCCGCCAGCGGTCTCATCTCTCGTGGCCTCCGTTTTCCCTTCTGGACTATGAGTGCTCTAAATCTGTTTCAGATTCTGAGAGGCCACAGCGGAAAAGAAAGGCCTCTCCTCAGGGTGGTCCTGGGGTAAAACAGCCCTTCAGGGGCTTCCTGCCTGCTCACAGAGCTCAGTGGTGTCACACCTTGCCTCTCCAAATCCATCCCACCCTCCTGACTCAGAGCAGACGCCTGGGCACCCCAGGAGCACCCTGCACCCTATAGCCTATGTACACAGTCACACCCCCCAGCAAAGCACCTCGTCCAGGGAGCTTTCCTCATCCTCCCTCCTCCTTCTCAGTGCAGCTCATCATCAGGCTTTGGAAGCGACTACGTGACTTTCTTTCTGTGCCCCTTTCTCTCCTGCACTGGATCAACAGGAGAAACTGCCAATTTGGTATCTTTTGGGTTCACCCTGGGCCCCACTGCCGCCCCAGGAAGAGAAGGGGCAAATCAGAGTTCAACACTCACTGTGTTAATGCTGGGCTGGGACACTGGGCATATGAAAGAACAGCTTCAGGTGAGGGACTGGCAGTATTTTTAGAGCTGTATTCTGTCTCTAAGTCTCTTTCTGTCTCTCTCTCTCTCTCTCTCTCTCTCTCTCTCTCTCTCTCTGAATGACTGTAGCTTTGCAGGATGGACTAACATTTACCTGGGTGAGTGGACCCTCATTTTCAAAATAACCTCTGCTATTGAGACAGTTTTCTTCTATATACATTTTAGACTAACTTTATTAGATTCATGCTTAAAATCCTGCCACTGTGTTGTGATTGCTCTGTGCGAGTGTGTGTGCACGTGTGTGTACCTGCATGCACAGTGGCCTCTGGTGTGCACTCCTCATTGGTAGCCAGTGACTTCCTGGCCCTGAAAGCTCCTCTCCCCACCTTTCCCCTGCCCCTTCTGCTTTCTCACACCCCAAGCACCCGCCAGTGTTTCCCAGGTGCTGCTCCCTCGCAGTGCCCTCTCCAGGGAGCAGTTCTGGGCTCACTGAAGCTCCCTCCCTACTGCTTGATGGCTGTGTTGTGTGGCCAGCTGCTGTGGTGATGGTGACGGGTGTCTGCAGAGTGCCACAGCTTACCTAACCCAGGCCACGCACCTGGTTGCGGTCTCTCCCGCAGGCGTGCTTGCTACTGAGGGCTGTGTGCAGAGCGCACTCTGCTGCCCTCACCCCGCCCCGTGTTGCCCCTTGCAGTCCCTACCACCTCACTGCTGGCTGTCACCCCAAAGCCCTTGTCCTCTCAGATGAGGCAGCCCTAGCCCCGTGCTTTCACCCAAGCTGGAAGTGAGTGGATGTCCAGCCTAGCAGGCAGGACACAGGCTCTGTGGTCACTGGCAGGCAGGAGTGGCTGGAAGGATGCAGAGCAACCACCAAGATGTGAGCTGTCACACAGGGACTCTGGGGGCACCATAGAGCTCTGGCACTGAGAGGACCCCAGATCACAAAACTGCGTTTGTTACTTACGGGTTCCACCCACACTTTCAATGTAATGGTACCCCTAACTGAATTCAGCTGCTCCTGAACCTTCATACTCATACATGATCTGTAAGTAGAGGCAGGAAATGACTCCAAGTCCCACCCTTCTTTCTCCCCATGCTCTTCGCAATGTGATTTTGCAGCCCCTTCCACCAAAAAGTAGGGACCTACTCCCCTGCTTCTGTAGCTAACAGAACACATTATCACATGTTCCCAGCTCATTCTTATGCCCTGGCACCAGAGTGTGCCGGGACAGCCTGCTGGAAGGTGGAGACCCTGTAAGAATAGCTGCATCCCAGCTGAGACCCCAGCTGTGCAGGAAGAACAGCTGAACCCATCTGGCCCAAACTGCCGACGACAGTAGAATGGTGAGCTACCTGAATGACAGCTGTGTATACAATGAAGCTTTGAGGTGTTTTGTTACGCAGCAACATTAGCTGATACAGCCTCTAACTTCTCTCTGTTTCTTGGCTTCAGAACTGCAGATTCCTCTTTGATTGACAAGCCCTAACCCCATCTCTCCTTTCCCCTCCAGACTGAAGGTGCTCCTTTTCTTGGGCCAGCCAAGGTCAGCCACCTGCTGCTGAGTTGGCCTGGGATTAAACTGCCTTCCCAATGGCTGTCTGAACGCTCCCCGCAGAGCAACACCCTCATGACTGATTTGCCATGAGTTCCTCGAGGTCAAAGGCTTTTCTTGGTCACCTCTGCTGCCCCAGAAACAAAGTCAGGATGGGCTAGATATAAAGCAGCTTTCAAGAAATGCTTGTTAAAGAAGCAAATGATACACCCAGGACAGAGAACGGTTCTGAGCAGGTGCCCTGGGACGGGACTGCACGGGGACAGCTAGCTGTTGAGAAGGTTCTGTATCTCAGAACTGCCAGTCACCAGAAGGTACCTCATCCCAGTGTTACTTTCCTTATCTATAGAATGAAGATAACAGGTTCTCCGTCACAGAGTTGTTGGAAAGAATTAAATAAATGAATACTCAAAAGAGTGTGTAAATTGGACATAGTGGCCTGGAATCCCAGCACTCTGGGAGACTGAGGCAGGAGGATCACAAGATCAAGCCCAATCTGGGCAATTTGGCAACTTAGAGAGATCATGTCTTAAGTTAAAAAAAAAAAAATTTAAAAAGAGACTGATGAAAACCTCTCAAGGTGAAAGCCCTGGGTTCCCCCTCTAATGCCAGGGTTGAGGGGTGGGGATACTGCCCGGCACACAGCCAGTCAGTGCTAACTGCTGGGCTTTAGTAACAACTCTTGGTGTGAAATGGAAGGCCCCGTCCGAGGCACTGAGCCGTGGCAGAAGATACGGTTCTTTGTGCTCTGGTTCATCCTTACCCAAGGCCCTGGAATCTGAGTCCCTCTTTCAAATCCCAGCGGGCCAGTCCTGGTCAGGTCTCCAAGTCACAGCCCTGTCCCCTAGGAGTGGCCCCAGCTCCTCCTCATCTGGGGATGGTGGGGGGGCTCCACGCCTGCCCCCCTGCCTGTCAGCTTCTCCCTGACATCCACTCCTCTCCTCCCCGCCTGTTCCCACCTCCTCCCAGGAACTGTCAGCGCGACAACATTGATAAATATTTATAAAGGCAGCCGAGGTGAGAGCTCACAAACAAGCCAAATAAATAGGCACATTTTAAAACACTGCGCTTGACAGTTGACTTCCCTGAGGGCTCCGTGTGAGTGTGCACCTGTGTGCTCCATTGCACACGTGCGTGCTCCCGGGTTCTAGGAATGCCAGTGCCTGTGGGTCTTCCTGCTGGGAATGCTAGTTTTACACACAGGGAAACTGAGGCCCAGTATTGCTCAGCTGGACGGTGGCAAGTGGGGCCCTGTCCAGCCTCCTGCTTTGTCTCCATGCAGCCGCCTGTCTGTAAACAAAAAGTGGCTGCTAGCAACAGTAATATGATGTCTTTAATGCTTTCAGGAAAATACCTACAAGAGGTATAGCTAGGTCAAATAGAATTTCTTCTTAAAAATTTTTATTCTTATTAATACATCATATTACAGTGATCCACACATATCCATGTTTATAGCAGCACAACTCACAACAACTAAATTATGGAAGCAGCCTGTATGTCCATCAACAGATGGATAAATAATGAAAGCACCATATATATATAAAATATATAATAATATATTATACAATATTGCATATTATATATATTAGAGTACTACTCAGCCCTAAAGAAGAATACATTTGACCCATTTATAGGAAAATGAATGCACCTTGAGACATAATGTTAAGTGAAATAAATCAGACACATGAGCTTAAATATTGGATGGTTGCTCTAACACAAGATACTGAAAGTATAAATAAAACAAAAGAACAAAATAAAGTAGAGGTGGTGGGAAGAGGGAAGCAGAGTTTGTGAAGATGGGAAAGAGATGAGGGAAGGAAGAAGAGGTGAAGGCAGGGGGAGTAAAATGATCCAGATTGGTTTGGTTACTTTTCTCATTGCTGAGATAAAATATCTGATGCCCAAAGTTAAAGGAGGAAAGGTTTATTTAGCTCACAGTTTGTGGAGGTTTCAGTCCATAATCAGCTGGCTCCAAGGCAGAGTGGTGTGGCAGAGGGGCAACTGTTGATGGTGATGGAAGATACTAAAAACAGCAAGAGGAGGAGAGAGTAGGCCCCTTTCTGTCCCTTACACTGTACGCAGGTTACTCACCCTAGAGCAGGTATAGGGTTCACACCCTTAATCCCAGCACTGGACCATGAATCAATCACAAACTCTAGATTCAGCCGCCTCCAAAAAACCACCACCTATCACTGCATGAGACTGCGGGGGACACCCAGACAGAAACCATAGCAAGATGAGATTGTGTTCATGCACCAATTCCTCAAAATGAATGCAATCATTATGTATCAAAACAAATACTAGTAAAAAAAAAAATGACAGACAGAGACAGAGAGGAAGAAAAGTGGTGAACAAGGGTAAGAGCCAGGAAGGAGCAGGTGCAAGCAGAGCTGCCCTCCTAGAGCCCCCAAACGTCCACTAGCAACTGCAAACCACCCAAATCGGGGGCCCGAGGGGGAGGGGAGCCATGCAGTTTGCAGAGCTTGCGTGACTCTGGGGCCCCTCCACATCCCCACAGAGCTCTCACTGTGCCCGGCACTGCCCTTCTCAGGGTCCAGATTCCCTGTCAGGCAACAGAAGGACTTCAAGAGGCTGGGCAGCCTTGGCTGGCCCCAGTGGACACAAGGATGAGACAGCAATGACCAAGTGGTGGCCAGCGTGGCCAGTGCAGCCCTCACTCGCTCAGCCACCAGCTCTACCGAGAAGGCCTGGCTCATCTTAGCAGCAGCAGCCACCATTTCTGCCATTCTAATCCAGGCCTCTTTCCTCCCTCCAGGCCCAGAGTTGGGTAGGAGGGAGCTGTTCCTTAGAGTCACCCCAAGAGCAGCAGTGCCCCCTGGCACACTCCGGAAGCTGCAAGAGGAGGAAGACATGGAAAAGACATGTCCACCGAACCGGCCCAGCCCAGCACTCCAGGAGCATGGCTTGGTGGCAGTGCCAGGCCCTGGGTTCCATCAGAGAATGCACCGTGGGCTGGCCCTGGCAGATGGTAGCAGGGCGGGTCTCACCTCTGCCCACCTCCTGCCCACCCTGGAGAGGACCCGCTCCTCTCTGTCCCAAACCCAGGCCCAGGGGCACTGCAAGGAACCAACGTGCAGCTCAACCCTGCAGGACCAACCAGAGTACAGCATATAGGGTCCCAGACCCAGCCTCTGCGTGCCTGGCATAAGCCCTCCCTAAGCCTGACCCTACCGGTGCCCTTCTTCGCTTCCATACCCATCCATTCTTTCTCGCCTCCTGACAGCCAGAAAAGGCCACCCAAGGTCTCCCCCTTGTCCTCAGAAACTGTCCCCCACCCCACTCTCCACTCCGGAATCCTCCCCAGCGCCTTTTCCCCCATTTCCCTAGGGGCCCCCTCAGCCAAAGGGTGACTGGCTCACTGTGACATGATTGCCTAGCAAGACCCAGGGTTTTACCGGTCCCTTGATGGGAGTGAGGACTCCAGAAGGCCCCCAGGGTAGGACCTGATGTGTCAAAGGGGTCCACAGAAGGACGACACCACCCACAGTGCCTGCCAGGTGCTGCCCCGTGGGCATCAGGCTCCAGGCTGCCTGGGAGCTCAGCATGGGGCCAGCGTGGGGGGCAGGAGGTTGTGACCTTGTGAGCGTGGTCCTGCATCAGAGGGTCCAGCACAGAGACGAGCTGCTGGAGACCAGGGTGGGCCGGTTCAAGCTACCCTGGCCATGATGTCTGTCTGTCTGTCTCCCTCTCTCTCTCTCTCTCTCTCTCTCTCTCTCTCTCTGTCTTCCTTCCTCCTTCCCTCTGCCTTTCTCTTCCTCTTCTCCCTCTTTCTCTCTCCTCTCTCTCTGTCTCTTTCTCTGTGTCTCTCTCATTCTATCTCGGTCCCTGACTCCTGCTCTTTCCATCTTTATCACTTCCTCTCTCCATCTGTAAGTCTCTGTCTCTGTCTCTCTCACTGTATCTCCCTCTCTGTCTCTCTGTCTGTCTATGCCTCTGCTCTCTGTATCTCTCTATCTCTGTCAATCTGTGTCTCTTGTGTGTTTCTCCCTGTGTCTTTCACACACACACACGTCTCTCCCAGCCCGTCACTCTCACAGTGAGCCTTCCTGCCTTTGGTCTGAGCGAGAACCAGCGCCCTCACCTCCAGGCCCTCCCTCCCACCTCCTCCCCTAATTAGGAAGCAGGGGCTGCTGCAGCCGCCAATTCCATGGGGCCTGGGGCGTGCCTGGAGCTAAGAAGCACCTGTCACTTCCAGGATGCTTCTGTGTGCTGGTTGACGTCTCCCCACTAGGCAGAGGGAGCAGTGCTCAGCAGAGTTGCAGTGTCTTAAGGGCCAGGGGCTGGCAGGAGTGCGCTGCGGGCCTCCATGCCCCCACCACCTGCACCCCCGCTAGGAGCAGCCGGGTGCTTGCCAGGCAGTGGGCACCTGCCAGGCCCTGCAGCGGGGTGTGAGCCCGAGCAGCCAGCCCCGCCTCAGGGCGCTGCCCAGTGCCTGGCAGAAGACAGGCTTGTTCCTCAGATCGTCCCGAGGACTGGAGAGTCGCAGCAGGACGTGTGTGCACTGAGTGCACATGTGTGTGCATGCACCTGTGTGTATGCGTGGAGAATGTCATGTGCATGTTCCTGTGAAGATGTTATGTGTGTGTGTGCACACAAGCACCTGTGTATGTGTGAACACATCTGCATTTATGTGCGGGTGTTAGGTCTGAATATGTCTGCATGGTGTGAACAGGCGTAGGGGAGCTCGGGGCAGCACAGGCTGACATCTGATGCCCACAGCACCTACCATGATGGGCCAGAGCTCATGCACATGGTTGTCAGTACTTAGAAAAGCAAAAAAAGAGCCAGACATGATGGCACACGCCTGTAATCCCAGCACTCGAGAAACTGAGGCAGGAGGATCACTGTAAAATTGAGAAGTTCAAGGTCAGCCTGAACTACATAGCAAAATCCTAACACACACACAAAAAAAAATAAATAAAAGGAAGGAAGGAAAGGAAGGAAGGAAAGAAAGAAGGAAAAAGAAAGAGAAAAAAAGGTAGGAAGAGAGAGAAAGGGAGAGAAAGAAAAGAAGAGAGGGAGGGAGGAAAGGAAGGAAGGGAGGAAAGAAGGAAGGAAGGAAGAAAGGAAGGAGAACGCCTTGGCCCCACAACTTGTTTAATCCACCAACAAATTGGCAAGATAGGGGCTATAACTGTCACCATTCCCACTTACAGATGGGGAAACTGAGGATCGGGGCGGGGAGGTCAATGCTGGGAGCACGAGCAGGGCTTGACCAGGGAGGTGGTGGTAAAACCTCACGAGATGGAGCCCACTATAAGGGGTGCAGCACTTGCAGGCACAGTTGTCCCTGGACCTCGGGCTGGGACACATACTGGCTGCCCCTGGAGGCTGGCTCAGTATCAAGCAGCGTCACAGTGGCCCGGCCAGTGGACACCAGCCCTCCACCTCCGCCAAACGCTGCAGAAGGCTCTGCCGGTGCCACCACGTGCCTGGTGCTGGTCGCCCAGGTGCCTGTGGGATGCAGACTGTGCTGCCCCAAGAGAGCTGGCCCTGGTGGGTGCAGGCCTGGTCCCCAGGGTGATGGAGCACTGGAAGGTGCCCTCTGGCATTGTCCTGTCTGGTGGGGGCACAGGGGTGAGGAGAGGTGGTGAGGGCATCAGGCAGGGCTGCGGTAATGCTTGAGATTGGCAGGGAGGGGTGGGAGTCAGAGGGTCAGGGATCAGGGAGAAATGCTTAAACACTGGGAAGGTGCTACGTCGCTTGCAACCTCCCCTTGGGGTCTCTGCCCCCAGGAGGCTGGCGGCAGGCTCTCCTGGACTCAGTTTCCAACCTCCGGTTGGAGACGTCCCTAAAGCTGTGCACGTTGAGGCTGCAGTGTGGCTTCCAGGCCAGCGGCCCAGAGCAGGACATTGCAGGACACGCCATGCTGTGCTCTGGGTTCCCAGCCCAGCCCCGGCCAGCACAGCGCTGCTGCGTACATGCGGAGCTGAGCCAAGGTCGGTCAGAGCAGCAAGCGGGGGAGCTCTTCTAAGCAAGTAGGAGGTCTAGAGGCTGAGGCAGGGCTGGGGGCTGGGGTGCAGCAGAGCCCCGGGGAGCTGGACCCTGCTGCAGGCCTCTGTGCAGGAAGAGAAAGCCCTGGACTCCGCCCCGGGTGACAAGGCTGTGTCTCATCCTGAGTGAAGCGGCATCAACCTGGCAGGGCCTCCGAGTTCAGAGGCTGCCTGTGGCCTCCGCAGGGACAGCTGTCCAGGAAGCCCTCTGAGGACGAGGGAGCCCCCTCCTCACCACCGCCACTTCTAGGAGAAGCTGCGTGACCGGGACCACAGCTATGGTTGCTTGACAGGAGTCCAGCATTGAAGGAGCTCCTGAGAAACCACTGTCGCATTGGGGAGAAAATGACAAAGAGTGGAAATTAGGTCAGCCTCTTAAGGAGGCTGCAAAGAGCCCATGTGACCACAGAGGGGGCCGGGAGGCCGCGCGCCTCACAGAGACAGCGGGTAATGGGAAAACTTTCTCCAATTACTTGAAGAAGAGCGAGCGCATGTCAGCCAGGTTGCCGTCCGCACCGATAACGAATGACTGGGAGAGGCAGGCGACTAATGGGTTTTCCCCCCCGCCATCAGTTAACCCAAGCAAGTGGCCCTGGTGACAGCACAGGGCAGGCAAGGCTGCCAGGCGCAAGGGTCCCTGTGTGCTGGCTGCTTTCCGGTCCTGCGCCCAATGACACAGGGTTCCAGTGACGACCGCAGGGAGAAGGGCTGGCCCTGCTCAGCGCTGTCTCTGGCCACTGCCTGAAACCAGGAGGGGTATGGGGCTCGAGGACAGGGCTACATGGCACACAGATGGCTGACAGGCAGGGACACAGGCTGCCACAGACACACAGGCGTGACTGCTCATATGTGGCCAAGTCACATGTAGCAGCTCATACACAGATGCCCAGAACCGGCACACAGACACACAGCTGGGCTCGCAGACTCACACAAACACACATGCACACATTTATACACGTTCACGGGCATCCGTGCCCAGAGACACAGTAACAGGCTCAGTCTCACACACCAGCAGTCACACGCCCGCCATCAGACACCCAGACACGCCCATGCACAGGCACACACTTGCCCTCGGGGACACGTGTGAACACATGGATAACACACACACAGAGATGTTCACAAATCCACAAGGAAACACACTTGCACACAACCCCACACACACATAAGCACACACACACACACACACACACACACACACTCTTGCAAGCTCATATTCATGCACACGGTTGGTGCCCAGATTGTCACACACATGGGCTTGTCCACACAGGCACACGTAGGTAGCCCGCTCACGAACACAGCCCGAGAGGCACAGCACTCCTCACAGAGCCCCCCGCCCAGGTCACAGCCCTGCCCCATGTGCCCCGGACCCATCCAGCTCTCTTGCCTGGGGTAGCTGCCTTTGCCCCAGCTCCCTGCCCTAGTCTCCTCCATTCCTGCCTAGACTCATACAACCGAAGAGAAAGAATATGCTGGGACCCAGCTCTGCTCCCTGGACTCCAGAGGCTCCCAGGATGGCCAGGCCTCTGGTGCAGCCTCCTCCTTCCTTTGTGCCCTGCACGATGTGTCACAAGAAGGGCAGGTGACACTCTTTGGAGCTCCTCCTGCTGAGTGAGGCCTGCACCCCAGTGGGGAGCTAAGACTGGCGAGAAGCAGAGCTAGAGCAGGAGGTCTGGCCCTGCAGGCCCCAAGGCCAAAGCGGGTAGAGAGAGGGACCAGGAAACCACTGCTCCCTGGAGGTCGAGATGGGGAAGCAAGGCCAGAGAGGCACAGATAGCACCATCTGGGCTACTGCTGGAGACAGGGCACTGACCCAGGCGAAAGCTGTATGTGGCCCAGGCCACCACAGGCGGGAGAAGGGGCAGGCTGTGGGCGTATTTTAGAGGGGAGCAAAGAGAATTTGCTGGGAGAGGTCATGGGGGACAGGGCTGACCATGCCATCATCTGAGACAGGAGGACCTCGGGGAGGGCAATCCAGGGTTCTGTTTGGACACTGTGGGATAATAACCCCAAGATAGCCACATCTCCAGAATATGCCACTTCCCGTGGTAGAAGGGATGTCACAAGTGTGACTGAGCAGGGAGGCATCCTGGGCCGTAAGTAGGATCTAAGGTGGAAACAGGAATCCACACAGGAGAGGCAGGAGTCAGAAGAGAGATGTGGCCACCACGCTGCTGGCCAGGAAGTCAGAGGAAGAGGCCCCCAGCCAGGGATGTGGGTGACCCCCAGCAGGCAGAAAAGGCCAGGGGACAAATTCTCCCTATCCTGCCCCAGGATAACACCACCCTATGACAGTCTGATCCCAGGATTTCTGACCTCCAGAACCAGGGAGGAGCTATTCATACTGCATCTGTGGTTGTCACGGCAGCAAGAGAAAAGTCAGACAGACATAACCAGCAGGAGCTGCAAGTAGGTGGCTATAGGTAGGTGACTTGGGCTCAACACTTGGGCATGGGAGAAGCTGGCTTCTCGAGGGCATTAGGAGTCCTAATGCTGGGTGAGGCTGCCCCATCACAGAAGCAAAAAGAGGACCCGCCTGAGCCCTGTAGCTGCCAAGGGGAGAGGCTCAGGAAATGAACAAACAGGTCCCAGAAAGCAGGAGATAGATCTTTGGCAAAAGGGAAGGGGGACAAGAGATGGGGGGACAGGGAGGATGGGGGGTGGGAGGGTGAGAAATGCAATGAGACTAGAACGATGTGTTCTGTCCACGCACCAACTCCGCATGAGGAACGAGAGATCATTGTGTACTACAGATGTGTGCAAATAAAAATAAAAATTAGGGGGAAAAGAAGGAAATGAAAGAAAACAGGAAAACAGGCTGAGAAGGAGGTTTTTCTCCCCAAAGCCAAGAGAGTGCTTCAAAAAGGCAGGCGGCACAAGTGCTGTGAGATAAGGGCTTCAGCAGAAAGGCTCTCAGTTCCAGAAAAGATTAGCCACTGACACAGCCACTGCGCAGCAAACCACAGCCCCACTGCACCAAGCAAAAGAAGCCAGCACAAAAGAACCACTTCTATATGCTTCCTCCTGACACAACTCCAAAAAATGCAAAAACAACTCAGGGTAGGGAGCAGCTCCGAGGTTGCCCAGGTTGTGGTTGGAGACAGACGTGGATAGCACAGCTGCCCGAGGCTCTCGGTAGGGCAAAACTGCCTCTGTAGCCGGGTAAATTCGTGTGGAAAAGGTCACTGAATGGCGCACTTTAAAGGGGTGCATGTTAGTATATGTAAATTGCATCTTAACTAAGTGGTGGCTCATGCCTGTAGACCAGTGCTTGGGAGGCTGAGGCAGGAGGATCACTGTGAGCTCCAGGCCAGCCTGGGCTACAGAGTAAGTTCAAAGCCTGCCGGGACTACATAATGAGACCCTGTCTCAGAAAAAAATAAAAATAAAAATCAAAGAATGAAGTTGATTTAAGCAAAAGAGCAGAGGGAAGCAAACAATTAACTTCAGCTCCTGCAGCAAGAGGAAGCAGGATGAGGCCTGAGGATGGTTGTGCCCGTGCCACCCTTTGGTGGGCACAAGCCAGGTGGCAGCGGCTTTATGGGCCCCCCTCCCCACTCCAGCATGCTCAGCAGGGGTGCAGTGGGTTAACCAATGGTCAACTTGTGACACCCAGCTGAACTGAGTCAGTGTGGTGCTGGGTGGGGAAGGCCCACCCGAGGCTTGTTGCCAAGAGCATGAAAAGAGAACTGGAGGGAAGATGGTGTGCTGTTGATCCTCCTAGAGAAGCTTGTCACGTGGGTTTTCCTGATATGAACTTGGCTGTTCACATAATTGGAGGAGCTCGGGTCTTGCTGCTCCCTTTGAGGGAGCTCTGGTCCTTACCTTGAGCATCACTTCCTGGCTCCAGTGCAGATCCCTCAGCCTGCTGGCACAGATCCTTCACCCTGCTGGTGCAGACTGTCTAGCTTCCATCTCTAGCTTTTGGACCTTCCCTGTGCACGTCCTTGGTACAGACTTGCATCAGACATTGTCATGGGCTCTAGGTCTCCAGCTGGACTTGTGGAGGACGTTGCCATGGGCTCTAGGTCTTCAGCTGGACTCGTGCAGGACAACGGTGTGAGAATCAGGCCCTCAGCTGGATTCTTGGGTCTCTAGCTCATGGACAGATCTCCTACACTTTTCTGCATTCAGCTCTTCAGGTACATATTATAAAATAATCCTATAAATTACGTGTCCTGTTTTAAATCTGTTCCTTTGCAACCCCTGACTACGACAGGGGGTGGTGGGTTGTACTCAGCTAAGGCGGTTAGGACCACCTAGTACCTTCACATAGGCGTTGACCCACCAGGGGTAACCAGGTGACACAAGAAAACCTTTGTGGTCCCGTGTCCTCTCCCTGTCTGGGATGTTGTCACATGAACACGGGCTGCTAGGAGCAACACTAGGCTTCCTGCCACCACCACAAGAAGGCTGGAGACACCCACATACACTCTGGGTTTCTCAGCTCTCTGAGGCCACCTGGGTGGTTACTCCGTTCCACAAGCCGCCCCTCAGGCCCCCAGAAAGCCAAACCTCCAGACTCCAGTCAGCTCAACACCTCCTGGGGATCCTGGAATGGGTTTGTCAGAGAGAGGGCAAGATGAAGGGAGGTCACTGTCCCTCTGATCACCCTCATAGGGGTGGCTGCTCCTTCCCTTCCGTGCACACCAGCTGCCCAGACCCCTCTGCTGGATTCCTAAGTGCTATTCCTGTCCCCCTCCTTCAGGCCTCCATGGTAGCCATAGCTCCCAGAGCTTACTATTCCTGGGCACCTCGATGTCCTCATGATTCTCACTGACCCTGACTATGCCACTGTTAGAAGCCCCTTCATTCACAGCAGTACAACTGCCCACCTCCCGATTTACTGTACATGAGATCACTCAATATATGTGTGCCTTGGAATCCTGATATCACCAGCCTCGCCCAGTAATCTGGGGACAGACATGTCCCTGCAGATAATCACAAAATAGCCTCTGCACAGCACCGTGTCCATCTAGTACCCCAGGGCTTACAGAGCGGCACCCGGTGCCCTTCAGCTGGACACCAGGGGAGCCCACATGCCCCACTCAGAATAAAGGCACATTCAATCAGAATCTCTGTCTTTTGCAGGCAAAAAAAAAAAAAAAACTTTTGCAGGCAAAATAAAAAAAATTTGAATATTTGTGTTAAATAGAAGGACCCCAAACAATGGTGCATTTCACTCTTAGATCTGGCAACTAGGAAAATAAAGTCTAAAGAAAGTATCTGAAACTAGTTAAGCTGAGAACAGGATCATAAACCTTCGAAAGTCTCAAAGTACATAAAAAGCCAATAAAATGGCAATAGAATGTGAAGTGGGGGCGGGGGGAAGCAGAACAAAGGAGAAAAGATGACCGAGTGAGGCTGGAGTTATTAATTGCAACAGCAAGTGTTTAACTCATTGTTTCACCGGGAGTATAAATCGAACCCCATTAGACAGGCAGCCTTTTCACACTGAGCAAGGCACAGTCAAAGTAAACACTCTGCCCAGGAGACACCTCCAAAGCAAAGTCCTAAAAGGTAAACACACACCAGCATATACAAGAGGAAGGCGCACATGGGCCAAAGACTCATTTCGGACT
The DNA here is from genome assembly GCA_004363535.1 of Dasyprocta punctata. NCBI lineage: Eukaryota > Metazoa > Chordata > Mammalia > Rodentia > Dasyproctidae > Dasyprocta > Dasyprocta punctata. The sequence goes on along the minus strand of RJWM01025328.1, from coordinate 2,306 downwards.
CAGTAGCATATATGACTAAAAGCATTACCCAGGACAAGGAGAGCCTAACAGATGTGACATTTTATGAACTGAATTACATTGCATTTAAACATAGTAAAAAAAAAAAAAAAAAAACCAACTCTTAGAAATATGAGGAAGTTTGGTAAAAATAGTCCACTCATTGAGGACTATCATTTATGTCTCACACTTTTTTTTTCTAAGCCAAACCGTATCCAGTTTTATTAAAGATACTTTTCATAAATGATCATGGCATTTCAGGCAGGACATGGGCACACAATCATTAACAGTATACAGCAATTTTCAAACTCCCTTCTTGGATGGATTACCAAAAATCAGAAAACCTCTATAAAATCCAATGAAGTCTTCATCTGAGGCTCTGAAGCAGCGAAAGTTTAGAGTGAGGTTGACGTTTCACATTGTGCATGTTGATTAACAACTTTTCACAAGCCGACCCTGACTTTCAGGAAATGAAAATGGCAGAATTATCAGGCTGAAGATTCACAATCTAGAAAAGGAAATTGCTGCACTTGTAGGACACCATCTCAATGTCACAGGCAAGTCCAGATTGCCTGACACGCTGGTAACATCGATTTTGGGGAATCAGGACCCAAGAGGTCTCTGGGCTTCAGGGAGTTAAGTCTATGCTGATGGCAGAGGAAAGGAGGATATAAAATGAACTGGGAGTTGTCCCACATCACGAGGCATTTATGCCAAGGTGGCCACATGTGTCAACATCAGGGAATCCCTCCTCCTGAGAGCCAAGGGGAACTCTCTCAAAACTAGCAGGGAAAGGCCCTTTCCTTACATCAGTCCAGCTTTGAAGACTTTATATTAGTGACATATGCTCCTTCCCCCAAAAACAACAGTGAAGTGCTCCGTGTGCTAATAACATAGCCTAAAAATAAAAAAGTAAAACAAAATTCTGCATTTTTATAAAACTTGATAAAAACTATTTTTTCAAACTCACAGTCACCAGAAGTACACAGTTATCAAAAATGCACACGCTTCATTTGGCGTCTCCAGCACCTTCTGTTTTTTGTGCCTGGTCTGTTTTGGCATCTCCATTTCCTGCAGGGTTATTCCCAGCCTTGCCGGCATCAGCTTTTCCCTCTTTCTCTTTGAGTACCGTTTCTCCTTCTTTGCAGGGGCCTTTTTAGGCTTGGGCTCTGGCTTTGGAGGAGCTGGTTTAGCAGACAACCTTACAGATCTTCTCTGTAGTTTATCGTTCATCTTGGCTTTATCACCAATAGCCTTTCTCCTGGGTGTGGTGGCAACGGCTGCGGGACGCAGGCGCTGGACGTGAGATGCAGCAGCAAGCAGCTTTGGTTGGCCCGGTGGTTGTTCTTGCCTCTTCTTCACGCTGCTCTTGTCTCACATTCTTGATAGGCAAAGAAGGCAATAAAGATTCTGAATATATTATCAATATTGTGGAAGGGAAAAGAGAGAGAGAGAGAGATTTATACGTGTATGAGACCTTGATGTTTACGCACAAAAACAACATCCATGGAATAAATCGGTCAAGTAATCAACCAACGTTTCTAAATAGGAAGCAAGGTGTGATAGCTCATACCTATAATCCCAGCCTTTGGGAGGCTGAGACAGGTAGGCCTCGAGTTCAAAGCCAGCCTGGAATATATATAAAGATCCTGTAAAAAAAAAAAAAAAGGAAAAGAAAAACATAAAGAGAAGAAAAGAAAAAGCAAAGAAAAGAAAACAAAACAAAACAAAAACTATCTAATTGGAACTAGTAGTGTAGCTCGTGGTATTTGTATGGTGTGCATGAGGTCCTGGGTTCCATCCCTACCACCCCCACCACACACATGTGAAATACACACACACACACACACACACACACACACACACAAATATTAAAAGGTCTAACCACAAAAAACAAATCTAGAGGGAGGAAATGTACAGATCATGTTATCTGACCTTAATGTACTAAAGAAAAAATTAGCAGGAAACACTTTAATTTCTAACTATAAAACTTTTCAGAACCATCCTTTGGGAGGGTTCAAAGACAGGGGCCTCTTCAACAAGGCTTAATCTTCATGTGATATTCATATAAATTCACCCCAAACTGACCTCATAGGAAGACACGATTCCAACCCAAAAGAGAATTTTATCTTTTCAACTTTGAAAACAATATTGCAAGACCAACCAGGAGGATTTATTTCTTGAATGGACAAGGAAGTATTGAAAAGTAAACAGAAGAGATACCTACCCTCCCATATATTAAAAAATGTTTTAAAACTATAATATGTAAGAGTGAGCTTTTGGGCAGACCTAGACCTTCCACGGACCAG
>RJWM01025327.1:0-29542 GCA_004363535.1 Dasyprocta punctata | reverse complement strand
CGTGCCTGCGCTCCCTGCAGCTCCTGGGAAAGCAGAGTCTCCCAGACAGCCTCCCGCTCAGAGCTGGGCTGCTGTTGCTAGGCAATAGATGACTTTTCAAACACAAATCCCTGGGGTTCAGAGGAGACATACAGTAAATGTTTGCATACTAACATTTTGTTTCTTTTATTTCATTACTATTGTGAGTGTGACACTGTGCCTGCCGGTGGGAGTTAGAAGATAAGCCCTAAGGAGGGGAAAATAGAGCATTCTTGTTATATATGCTATGTCCTACCCTAAAAGTTCAGTAAGCAGTGGAATAGCCTCACTGGTTTGTTTATTTGCTACGTGATGCCAGAAATTTTATTCAAGGTTCACTTGAAATGTTCAGTCATCGTAGGATAGAGAGAGATAACACGATGATTCACGAGCTCCAGTTTGAAAACTACCGAAAGCGTCACTGGAACCCTGGGGTCATGTTCTGTTCTACAGTGATGAAGAAGGAAGCTGCAGATTGAGGAGGTAGGGAGCAAGCAAACTCATTTAAAAGATATAAAGGCAAGGAAGCAGAACTCCTGGTAGCCATGAGGGGGTTCTGAGTAAGAAACCTACAAACACTCTTTGTAATAGGGTTTTTAAGGAGTTTAGACAGGAGCTCTGGCCATTGAGTAAACAATATAATCTCTGCCATATAGAAGACTCCTGACTTGTTAGGTTTTCAGTATATTCAGTGTTCACAGTGCCTGATTGTCTTGAGCCAATGACCTGCCGGATGGTGCCCTGGGGAGGTGCCAGAGAATGGAATTAGGTTTTGTAAGATCACCGGAGGGAGGGTCATGACTCAGCAGATTCCATTTTTGTCTTACTGATTCCATTTAAGAACTGCTGTCCTCACTGCCTAAAAGAATTTTAACACCTGTCTGACTCATTCCTGTTAGAAAAAGGAAATATCTCAAAACATAGGAGATAAATTGAGAGCTGGAATTAGGTGTTATATAACATAAACTATGGTATCTCTGAAGCCATGGTAGGAAGGGACCAATCTTTGAAAGAGTGGGGCTATTCACAGAGAGAATCTCACTGTCTTGGCATTGTGACTAGTCTATGATGAAATGTAGGCATAAGGATTGTTAGGGAGAGAAAAAAGACGGATAAACAGAGATAGAATTTAAAAAGGAGTGAAAAAAATGGCTTCTGGATTCCTAGTTTAGTTTATAATAGCAGCATATGATGTGATCATTAAAAAACAAAATGTTCAAGAAATATAGTTTCTACAAATCCAGCCTTATGGAGCATAATTTTGTTGAAAAGAATTTAACTACGAGCAAGCTGATCAGCAAGTTATTTTCGTAAAATGACAATCAGATTTAAATGAAAATATCCAGACCCTGATTCTCTCAATACATATTGGTCATTTTTGGTATAGTCTGGGGGGCACTTTGCAGACTCTCATTTATCATTATTTATCGTTTTTTAAAAATTTTGCTTTATTGGTAATGTTTGTAGTGCATAATGTGTACATTCATTTAAGGGAGTAGGTGTAAGTACATAGCATATCTTGATTCTTTTTTATTCTCCTTCCTTTCCCAGATGATTTCCTTCCCTCTGCTTCTAATCACCTTTTTACACTATTATTATTATTTTAATTCATGTCTGCAGCATGTAATATTTTCATGTCTTCTGCATATCTGATATATGTTCATGGCACTTGTTAAATCTTTTTTATAACCCTTTTCCTTTACCCTCAGTCTCTTGGACCCCTTCCCATTTGCAAAAGATCTGTCTCCCTGTTGCCTTTTATGCACTTTTTATTTTGTCCTTTATTTAAACCTTTCATTAGCTGAACAGGAGAACAAACAACATATTCATCATTATATGTTCTTTTCTCAATTCTGAACTTTTTTCTTTACTTTTGTGTCTTCTAATGTCTAATTTAGTTTCAGACATATTGTTTCATGTTTTACCAATCATTGCTCATTATTCATTGCCTTTTTGTTTTTACATTTTTAATACACATTAAAATGATTCTTTGTATACTTTTAACATAAGGAGAGGTGGGAATGAAATAAATATGTAACATTTGGGAAATCACCTATATGAATTCGGTAGCTTGCAAAATAACGGTATGATCCTATTTATGCAGTTTAAATATTTATGTCATGTGTAGTAAACTTGCTATATATTTTACAAAACAATTTGTATAGGTAATTTTAAAAAAGGTTAGTAGATGATTTGGATGAGTAAACTACCATTATTTTGTGACACCATTTTAATTAATTTTATTTTTCTACTTTTAAAATAAAATATTTGTCTCAATATGAAAAAATAGAAAGAGAAACAAATTATAAGTTAAATGAATAGAAATTTGCATTTTTTCTTTTTTTTTTTTTTTTTTGGCACTGGGAATTGAACTCACAACCTCATGCCTGCCAGGGCTGGTGCTTAAGGCACTGAGCCAAACTCTCGGGCCTGAAATTTGCATTTTTAAAGTTGGAATTTTTGCACGTTAAAAATGCTAGTTTAAAGACAACTGTTTATTAATCTATGTTTTCATTTTTGTACAAGGGAAAAAATGAAACAAAAATTATTTCAAAATTTAGCCATTTTCCTTAAACAATTAGGTTATACTAATATCTCCTGAAAAAAATGTAAAAGAGTGGGTATAATAGGGTAAGAATAAATTATAAATGCACGCTAGAAATAGGCATAATGTTGGAATGTTCGGCTGATAACATTAAAACTAGAATAAAGAGTATATTTAGAAAATTCCAGTTAAGAAAAAATTCAAACTCTACAATACACCTCAAAATAGCTTACATAAACTATGATAGATTACAAAATAATGTTATGATCTCAGTTATGGCTAACTAGAAATAAATATTTATATAACATCCACACTTTGAATTTTGAAAATGGGCTACATGAATGACAAAAATATACAAGAAATAATACTTGAAGAAACAGTTTCTACTGACAGTAATTTAATATAGTTTTATACATATTAATTTTGAACGAATTGTTGAATTGATGGCAGGTTTCAGTTAACTTATGTTCTGCCAAATTTAAGCAACTTTTTTCTACCACACACCATCTGAATTGTATCCAGAAGTACTAGATATCATAACTATTCTGCATAAGAATCTTGAGAATCTGAAAAAAAGTGAACAAATAGAGAAAATTACAGCATGCTTACATATAAGAATTTGTTAAGGGGACATCCTAGAAACATGTAAGTGAATTTAAAGGACATGTGCATAAATTGAGGGAGAAGGTGAGTGATTTCTGGGACCTCGAGTTTCCTTGATTCTGCTAATGCAAGAATATGTTGTTGGGAAGTCTTCATTTTTTCTTTTGGGGAACTAGAACTTCTAAGAATCTTCTGTAGCATTTGCTCACTCACATAGAAAGAGGCATACATACGGATATTCATTCCAAGGTGGTTTGTAGTATCTACATAGGCAGATGTAGATATACTATATTTTCATCAGTAAAATAATTGTGTGGCAGTTGAATGAAAAAATCTTAACATACAAATATGGAAGTTTCTTTAAGGACTACTATTATAAGAAAACAATTTTTTGAAATATTTATGGAATATACCATTTTCATGTTCATGCTGCCAATAGATGTGTAAATATAAAAGAAGCTTAAATAACATCAAATAAATAAGAAAATAAATGAAAAAACATTCTAATATTGTAAATATTTTAAATGGCTAACATTTACATGAGATTTAAAAATGTTATCTCCTCTGCAAAGTGTTTTTTCTCCCACAGAAAGAAAGGAGGGGTAAACTGAGAAAAAATTATTGAAGACCTATGATGTGCTAAAAGGCTACAAAAATTTCTCTTTCTATAGCTAGAGTCAAGAAGCATAATTTTTGAACAATTTGAATCAAGTTTGGTTAAATATTGTTGAAGTACTTTCATGTTTTCAACATAAGTTGAAAGAGCTAGAATTTTCACTAAGAAAAAGAATCTCATAAATATTTCCTTTGTAATATTTTCCTAGATGACTATAGCTAGTGAATTACAACATAAAGGTTAGCGAGTTGGAGTTTTCTTTCAAAGACATTTAAGTATCACAGTTTGAAAAAGTCTTGTCTAAATATGCAAGGTGGATCAGGGAATTATCCAATAAAACAGAGTGAAAAACCTATCATAGAGCGAAAATAAGAGTGAGAACTATTTCTGTTTCTAAGATTGATGGCATAAATCATTTACTATCTGTTTAATTTTGCTAATACAGGGTTGATCAAACAAATAATTTTCCATATGGGTCAGTGTTTTGCATATGCAAGACCCACAATGACTGTTTGTTAAAAAAATAAAAGAAGAAAAAAATTGAATTTGAGTGTAGAGGTGCATTCAAAACATTTTGTACTCATCCAAAAGACTATCAATTTTCTATAGTGTCCAGAATGTATCAAGTTGAATATATAAAAAATAAACAACACAATAGAAAAAATGTGCAAAACTAACAATAGGCAATTTACAAAGGTGAAATCATGAATAGCTAATATATGTATAAAATGTTAAATCTCAAATATCAGAGGAAGAAATACATAATCATAATTAGTGATTTAAAACCAACAGACTGGGGAAATATTTTAAATCTAATAGTACAAGTGTTCACAAGATTGGGATGTTTATTAATTAATGGATTTGGGGAATATATTTGGCTTTATCTAGTAAATATAAATGTGCACATTACCCGCAAACACAGAAGTTTTATTTAGTAGATTATAATCTAAAGAAAGTCTTGCCTATATGTACCAAGGAATACATACTATATAAAAAATAAACTTTCTATAACATATTCTATATTTATATATATTATATATTTATGTATATGTTTGTTTCACAAAAAAAAAAAAAATCTGGAAATAAGTCAGTGTCTTCTAAGACCAAAATAAACAAATCAGAACCACACAGTTAAACTTGCATGCATCTTAAAAACAAAATATTGAGCAATAAAGGAAAATCACATACATATAGTCATATATACAGTATCATTTATTACTATAGAAGTCAAAATTAATTAAACCAAATAGCAATTATTTAGGAAAATTAATATTTTATGTAACTGTATAAATTTGACATAATAGAATATGAAATGCTTTGATAATGGACATTGGTGGCTAAATAAATATTTTATTTTTTAAATATATTTTATATATATGTGATACATATTTTAAAATAACTATGAAATGTAATGAACGCGATTTCTCCTTTCTGTGTCTAAAAGTAGCATCCTATCTATATTGAAGATATCATATATACATTTAGGCAGTTTTGGATAAATTATTGAAAAATCTATAACAAGATTTCATATTTTTTCAATAGCTTACTGTTACAAAATAGAAAAATGTCTGTTTACTGCTGTGTGTTATTTCAATTTCTGTAAAAAAGTTTAGTCCAAAAATCAGTTAATTACGCTGACATTCATACCTAGTTTTCTTCTTTAAAAAAAAAAAATTTATTAAAAAACCAAAAACAAAACCCAGTGATGCAATATAGTGGTGGGAGAGGGGTGAGGACGGTGGGTGCTGGGAGCAGCTGGCCTCCGTGAGTATGAGCAGACCTACAGTGTGGCGGTCATCGGTGCCGACAGGACTTGCGTGAAGTGTGTGGGATCCGGCTGCTGAAGAGGAAAAGACCAGCTGGGCGAGGCCGGGGAGTCAGAGCAGAAAGGCCCACAGACTGCCTGTCAGGTGGCCACTGTTCCATACATCTGGACTGTCCTCTGGCGTACGACTCTCGTCAGGCTGTTCCACTGCCTTGTGTGTTCGTCAATTAATACAGCTCCAAGAAAATGAATGATCTCATTAAAAAAACTCACATGGTATCTAAATTAAGACTTCTGAAGATAAATTCTTCTTAATTATGAGAATCAATGGTAAAACCTATACTTTACGGTGTTGGTCAGTGATCATTATAGAGTTTATTTTAAATCATTTTATTTTTTCACTGTGATACTTCTGACTAGCAATCACTGACTTGGTAGAAAAATAAGCCATGCCCTGAGTCAAAGTGAAATAAACTAATCACATCTTCACTGTTTTGTGAAATTCTTCATTATAACAGCAGAGGAAGCTATTATTAATGATTTGGAAGAATTATAATGGGGAAATACACATGTTGTGCACGTATTCATTTTAACAGCTCTTTTTATAGCAAGCAGATAGTATTGTTGCTGAGACAACTTCAAGGGACTGTTTATCATTTAAAGAAAGCATGAAAACATAAACAAACAAACAAATAAACTCCCCCAAACAGACAGGCCAAGGCACAGGGGACTCAAGGAATTCTGAGAAGAGAAAAGAAAAACATAAAAGAATTCTCTTCTATTTTATTTGAGAAGTTCAGAATAAAATACTTTCTCTGAGATAATGAGAGAGAACTGTTTGATGGAGACAGGGATGGTACTAAGTGCACATTTCTTTTAACTGTGCAATTTAAATACTCAAGTGTATCAATGGAAAGAAGATTTAAATGGCAAGCTTCATTGCTATTTGCTCCTAAAAGAAAACAATCCCTACAGATTATCACATTTCGTTAAAGTCAACATGGGGATGAATAGCAATTTTGCAGTTTGAGAAGAAGAGGGGCATGTGGGAAAACTGAAAAGTGAACAAAACAACAGTTGGGTTTTCTTGCATAGTTTATTGCTGCTTTGGGAATTCTCTGCATCTGTCTTTCGTGGTTGCTTAATAAATAAAAACACGGTTCCGTACCCTACATGTGATTCACAGAATGGTATTAATTCACCTAAGACCCCTTCCTGACTTAGCCCAGGGAGCACATCTAAGCATCTGTAACCACACTGGCAATTTTCCCTACACCCAAGGGCTTTATCTGTTTCGCCAGTCATTTACATAGACCAGCATAAATCATACAGTCATCTGTATTCTTATGCACCTAGATTAAAGAAAATAAATTTATAGTCTTGAAAGCATGTATCCTAGATATCCCCTTTACACTGATTTTTATTTTTGCCCAGCCACCAGGGAATCCGGGGTGCCCTCAACACTGTACACTGTTTATTCAGAATCCCTGTCCACCCTCATTTGCCTTACTGCCTACCCCTGCCTTCCCCATGTTGCCCTCCTGACCTACCCTGCCCACCCTAATCTACTGTTTTTAGGAGCAGGCTCTGCAATCAGGCTACCTGGGGTAAAATTTCTACTCTCCTGTTTGCCCTTATGTAGAGCTGGGAAGATGACTTTGGTTCTCTCCTTGCTCTGGCTTCTAGCTCCTGAAATTTCTGAGGGTAATAATGTGCACTCACTGAGGATGATTTGAACATAAGAGCCCACTGTTTGGCATACATCCAGGACTCAATTTAGTTTTAGGCATAATTATCAATGTCACACGTGATTCTTGTTACTCTATTCCACCCTAGACGGAATCACTCTCTTTGTGTCACCCCTGACTCCTTCAACTGTGATGAGTGCCAGTGATAAGAGAAATAAGGAACTAGACCTGGGAGGCTACAGTGTTTCCCATACAGGGGAGTTAATCCACAGGGGAGTTTCAAAATGTGGAAACTCTTAAAATGGCATTTGTAGTATTGCAGCCATGGCAATGTCATACGAATGACAGGTGATATTTTACTGAAACGACAGTGGGAGGAAAGCAAAGGGTGGAAATTAAAGACAGATGACCTTAATGTTTGCTTTACCACAAAGAAGGTTGTCACGGAGAAGTCCCATTGATGTTTTAGGAGCCTATGAATTTTGATAACAAGGGGCAGGTGGCAGCATTTGATAGGGTAAAAGGACTCTTGATTTTGACAAAAAGGCACTAGGTATTACATGAAGAAAGGCAGTCTGGGACCTTAGGTCACTTTAGGTTATAGGGAAAAATGACTCAACTAAAACAAACTCAAAATAAAACACATAAACATTCTAAGGATGTCAGTTCGTGTGTTTGCATCGGCTGATTAAATGGCTGAGGCCAGACAACTTGATTGTTTGATGATGTTCTGAGGAAGATGGCTTAGAGGATTCCTAGAAATCAAGATTATTAACAAAAAAGATTGGTCAGGCCCAAGATAAATATGTTAATATGAGGATATTTGAGTTGTGTTTACATGCTTATAGGAATTTAATAAGAAATAAATGCTCGGAAACTATGTGGAAAATACTCATATCTAATCTTGCCTATCCTTGTTATCATCAACCAAGGAGATATGTATGATTGTAGATATATCTATATATAGTTGTAGTCAGGGGTTACATGGAGAACAACTGCATACAGGACACCAAGTTTATAATACTATTTTATAATAGTCACCCAGAGTTGAACACACGAAAGTGCAGGAAAATCTGTCCACAACAACCAGGATATTTAGCCGAGGGCCTGAATCCCACAGAAATGTCTTGCAAGAGTCCAGCTGGGCCTCAAATGCATGACAATGCCTCCCACAAATCCAACTGGAAATCTAAGAGCCCACAATAAGGACTCACGCCAGTCTATTTATGGTTCTGTGCTGGGAAGGCCAAAGGTCAGCGGTGGAACTAGGAAGTCTATGCCAGCGGGGTGAAGGAGCTGTGCAGTGGGTTGAGGGTTCTACATGGGAGCTGAGAAGTCACACACAAAAGAAGAAGTGGGGCTGCCCTGAAGAGCACCACAGCCACCCCCAGCAGCAACGAGGTTCCGCATTCCTCCGACAATGGAGAACAGTCGGGCACAGGTCAGGAAGCCCAGCATGACAAACTTCTCCAGCACACAGCTCTGGAGCCAGGAAGCAACGCTCGATGTGAGAAGCAGAGCTCCCGCAACGTGAACCACAGCCACTCTCATTGATGAGGTCCTGAGCTCCTCCAATGATAATGGTCGAATCCATATTGGGGAAGCCAGCATGACACACACCTCCAGGAGAACCATCAGCTCGAAACAGCAACTCTTGAAAGAACCCACAATGCCTCTCTCTTCTTCTCCACAGCTCTATTTATGCTGGTAACTTTCTTCAGGTGGGACATCTTTACTCAACACCAGCTGAATTAATTCAGCTGGTGCTAAGTTGACCACCAGTTTTTAATCCATAACATATATATATATATATATATATATATATATACATATATATATATATATATATATTTGCACAAGTCACAATCCCATACAGGAGGGAAATCACAAAGGAAGTAGACTTTTCTTCCAATTTTAGTAGACTTAAAAGTTATTTGCATAATGTGATATCAGAGCGAACCCAGTCCCCTAGACTTTGCCTACACACCTAGTCCCAGTGCATCCAGGAAGAAAGTTATTTGATAGATTTAGGCCTCGTCCCTCTAGGTTGCATTGGGGTGGTTTCTTTTAATATGACACTCACTAGGTGGACCATGAAAGTTGGCCAGGATATTTAGGAACTAATATTATAGTGAATGTTGACCTCTGAGAGCACTTCCCTATTGGCAAGTGGCACTGGAGAAGCATGGTGAATGAGAGAATGTCTCCTAGGAGGAAAAATGATGATGTTAAATAGTGGCTTTAAACCTGAGCCAGGAATTAAAGCAAATGTTTAGTGTCTGATTTTGCCATTTTGCAGCCTGGTAAATTCCCTTAGGTGAGTTAACTGAACAAACTGAGCTCCACATTTTTCCATCTGAGAAAACAAGATTTTAGTTTTTGCTAACTATTATGAAACACATAATAGCAATTTTTATTACCTAATAATTAATTGGTAAAACCATTTGTAACAAGACTCACTTTGCTCTTGTGTATACCATAAGAGGCTCCCAGCATACAGAGCATACACTGAAAATATAAAAATAAAGATTTCACAGCAACAGTCAAATATCTGCCATTATCAGGAGGACAAGACACCTCTACCTAAATATATAGCTTTTTTAGACCTGCTTTATACTTCTCAATGTCCTTGATTAGTCGTATGTTGGCCCTGGTCAGTATATGAACAGGTGGCTAGGACTTGGATGAAGCTTCACAAGACTCAGAGTCATGCATGCGAACATTATTCTCTGACAAATTTTGTTTTCCCTTTAGAAGTTGTTTTTGAATTGAAAATGTGATGTTAGGTAAATGAAAATCAACTGGATTTCTGTTCTAGGCTAGATGTGTTCAGTTCATTTTTTTCCAAGTGTCTGTTTCTGGTAAGTTCTTGAATAAATACGTTTTCAAGCTTTTTACATTGTTAATCAGACAATGAGAAAATTAATATTTTATAGAAATTTTCTTATAATCTTGATTTTGTTCCTTCTTTCCTTCCTTTCTTTCTTACTGCCCACCTGCCTACCCAGCTGCCTGCCTTCCCTTCCCTTTCTCTTTTTCCTTCCTTCCTTCCTGTCTTTTTTCTTTCTTTCTTTCTTTCTTTCTTTCTTTCTTTCTTTCTTTCTCTCTCTCTTTCCTTCCTCCTTTCTTTCTTTCTTTTTTTCTTTCTTTCTTTCTTAGTTTCTTTCCTTCCTTCTCTCTCTTTCTCCCTCTTTTGTATTTTTATTTTATTTTAAAGAGAAGAAACAAGAAAAATGATGATACAAAATTTCAAAACAAGGTAATAGGAGAGTAACAATGGTTGATACATTGTGTATGATTGTTTTCAAAGTACTTGCTCAGGTTACAAGCTATAGAAATGAAAAATGGATCAAACAATATAACAACAAATCTGATAGGATAACATTGTAGGTTTACACAATGAGATGGTTGAAATTTGACAGTAGTTACAATATTGCATATTGTTACCTTCATAGGGGTTGTTCAGATTGACAGATACAGACATGCATAATTTATCAAATCATGAGTATTAACTTTTCTTTTTCATTAACTAATGGACTTAGTAATATAGTCATTTTAACTGTCCTATGTATACCTATTTATAAATTTATGTCTTTTTCCTTTTCCCTTCCTTCCTTCCTCTTTTCCCCTTAGACTACCTCTTGTTATCATTAAAATAACTGCCCGTATCATCAGGTCTAATATAATCAAGCAAGATAGTTCAGAATAAAACCAATAAAGAATAAAAGAATGGTCTTAAAGAAGAGAAACAATAAACTAAAGGAATCAACAAACAACAACAACATATCCGAAACTGTAACATTATAGGTTTAGGAAATGAGGTGACTGGCATTTTACAGTGGTTGTAACATTGTATATCGTTACCTTCAAGGGGGTTGTTCAGATTGACAGATAAAGTCATGTTAGATTGATCTAATTATATGACTATAAACTGTTCTCTCTCACCAGTTAATGCATTTAGTAATTTAGTCTTTCAAACTATCTTATGTATATCCTCATATAAATCTATGCCTTTTTCCTTTTCCCTTCCTTCCTTCCTCGGTTCCCCTTGTAATACCTCTTATTGTCTACAAAATAATTGCCCTTACCAATTGGCCTCATATTATCTTCTAGGCAGTTGCCTATATCATCTGTTGTAATACAATCAAATGAAGATAGGTTAAAATTCCTCAAAACAGAACAGTGAAAGCAATACCTGGTTTCGAAACAAGGTGATCAAATACCACTAAAGGCTACCCTAATAAATTTTGTTATCTTTAAAATAGCTGTCTTTGTCATCATATATCATAAAGTTAAGCAGGTTGAGGTAGAATAAGATTAAACTAAACAGCTCATTGAAAACAATACTGGACTCAAATCCCAATGATGGATTATTCATTTGTCTGCCCTGCTCGGTGATATCCCTCTGTCACTGTTTCTGGAGCTGTGGACTTTTTTATCTCTCTCTAAAATGTCCTTCAGTATTCTTTGTAGGGTTGGCTTGGTTGTCATAAGTTCCTTTAGCTGTTCTTTGTCATGGAAGTATCTTGTTTCTCCGTTGATTTTGAAAGATGATTTTGCAGGGTACATCAATCTGGGTTGAAAGTTATTTTCCTTCAGGGCTTGAAATACTTCACTCCAAGCTCTTCTTGACCTGATGGTTTGTGTTGAGAAGTCTGTCGTGATTCTGATGGGCCTTCCTTTGTAGGTAATCTGTCTCTTTTCTCTAATAACTTTTAATATTTCATTTTTGTGTTGAAGTTCTGGAATCTTGACTATTATATGTCTGGGTGTAGGTATATTTTGGTCATGTTTAGCTGGAGTTCTATATGCTTCACTTATCTGAAAGTCTCTTCCTGTTCCTGTGCTTGGAAAGTTTTCTGAAATTATTTCTGTAAATAGGCTTTTAAGTTGATCTGTATTGACCCCTGCTTTTTCACTCACACCTTTTATTCATAAATTATATTTCCTTGGGTTGTCTTGCAGCTGTTGCACTGCCGCTTCCAGGTTTCTTATTATTTTAGGAGATCTTTCCTTTCTTGATCCCAGGCTTCTAGCCTGTCTTCCAGGTTTGAAAGTCTATCTTTAGTTTCCTTCAGGTGGTTCTGCCAACTTTCATTGGAGTCTTTGATTTCCTGGTAGTCTCTCTGAATCTGTTTCATATGTTCTAATTCTTTTTTGGTTTGTTCCTTACCAGTTTCCCTCGACTTTCCACACTCCACCTTTCCATTCATGTCTCCTTTAGAGATGCCTAGTGATTCCTTTATTATGTATTTCATTTCTGCTGTCAGTTGGGTCAACAGTTCTGCTCTGATTTCTTTTATAGCTTCATGGAGTTGTCTCCCCACTTCAGTTGTCATTGCCTCAGAGATTTTAATTGTTGTCCTCCCAACCTCTTCTGCATTTGCTTCTCTTGGATTTGCTCTGCTTGAATTGGAGGCCAGGGAGCACCCTCTACCTTTCTGTCTTGGCATTTTCCTGGGTTGTTCAGGAGTCTTGTGGTTTCTCTGGAGTGAGCCCGTGTTGGTCCACTGCCTTTCCCCAGCCCATCTCTGCTCCGCAGACGTCTGGTACAGTGCGTGGGGGCAGGCCCGCTGCCTGGGAACCTGTGCCGGCTGTCCATGAAACTTCCCTTATCACCCCTAGGGCGCACGTGAAGCCTTGGTCTCCAGGCTTAGATGGTCACTTGATCACTCCTGTGCTGGTCTGCTGCCTTTCCCCAGGCCATCTCCGCTCCACCAATGTCTGGTACAGTGTGTGTGTGTGGCGGGGACTGCTTGGGAACCTATGCTGGTTGTCCATGAAACTTACCCTGCCACCACTAGGGCTCACATGCAGCTTTGGTCTCCAGACCTAGCTGGTCACTCACCAGTACCCTCCGGGTCTCAGTCAGAGCAATTCTTTGGGACCGTGCCCAATTAGGTGTGGTTCAGGTCTCAAGATGGATGCCAGTCCCTTGCTCTCTCTCATGGGGGTGGGGGGTGGGGGACTGGGACCCGCTGTTCTCATCCACTCACCTGCTCCAGACCACTTCCATGATCGATCGCTGCCTCCGCTGTCACCGACGTGGTTGCAGCACTTTAATTGCACTTTCCCAGGACACTCGCCACTGCTAATCGGGATTACTTCTATTTCTTACTTTACCATTGAATATGGTGGAAAATCTCCATATTGGATGTACCTAAAAAATCAATGTTGCTTAATTTACAAGGTCTTAGATTTCATTTCAATTCTTGTCTTTTTAAAGAAATTTAAATGTAAACTTTATACAGAAAATGCACAGATATCATTTGTGTCACCTGATGACTTGTGGTAAATGCTCATGTAACCATGATTACAACAAAAATACAAGATTATCTTCATATTAGATTTGTTTTGCCTAACTCTGATCTTTATTGGTTACTTTGTTCTACTACATTTGGGGTTAGTTGCTCCTTTTATAATCATTTAAGGTATAACTTTAAGGTTTTTCTTCCAACTCTTCTTTTTTGGTGGAGTTAGGTATTCATTGCTGTACATTTCCTTCTTAAGACTCCTTTTGCTGTGTCCCACAAGTTTTATATATCATAGGTTCATTTTATTGATTGAAGATTTTTAAAATTTCTGTTTTCTTCCTTGGTGATTTCAGAGCATGTTGCAGTTCCATTCATATTCGTGGAGTTTTTCAAATATTCTCCTTATTTGTTACACTGTTTGGTGTCTTCATATTTGTGAGTTTTCTACACTTTTCTCTTGTTATTGATTTATAGTTTCATACCACTGTGATTAGAAAAGATACTAGATATGTTTCCAGGCTTTTAAAATATTTTAAGACTTGTTTAGTAGCCTAAAACATGATCTAACCTGCAGAATGCTTTGTGTGGACATGAGGTGAATGGGCGTTCCACAGCAGATGGATAGAGTGCTCTGTGTTCGTGTGCTCAGAACATTTGGTCTATAGTGTTCAAATTCACTGTGTCCAGCCTGGAACCAGGGTCTGCATGATGTGGCCTGGTGCCAGGATAGCTGGAGTGGGTCTGGTATTATAATCTATGGCAAAGGAAACTGTTCATGTCCCTACTTTGCCTGCTGTGGTGGGTGTCTCTCTCTCAGTGCTGCTCTGCTGGGCTTGGGGAAGGAGTGAAGTGTAACTGTCCTCCTTGCCCTTCTAAATGCATAATTTCCTATTTTTGTACTCCACCCAGGTGCTGTCATCAGACACTAGGTTTCTTGGCCATTATTTCATTTGTGGATACTTTTCATTTGTGGATAATTTTTCAAACTGACAATTTTGCAAAGCAATGAGTGCTGGAAACTCCTACTTCCTTGCTGACATACCTCTATCCTGACTTTTTATTTAAAAAAAAAAAAAAGACTTGCTGCTTTTCACTGAAGCTGCATGTAACACCCTCATGCAAGAAGCAATGTATGGGTAAATATTGTCACAATATAAAGCATAACAAACTTGCCAGTCTATGATTCCAATTCCTTCCCCAAAAAGGTAGATGCCACCTGAATTTAGAGAATAACATGGTTGTTATCATGTAGGGAAAGATCAGAACAATGAAGAATTATTTCAGGCATGTGTCACTGAAGATATAAATACTATTCCTCCAAACAGATAAGAAAGTGAAAAAACATTGTGGAGCATTTTAGGTAAAAATAATATTCTTACTGGATTGTAATATTAATTAGATGGTTAGAGATATTTGGTGCTTAGAGGAAACAACAGTTTTGAGTTGAAGCTATGAGAAAGATGCCGACTTTGATACTGGCTACAAGATACCACTTCCAAAGCTAGAGTTACAGAAGAATGGAAAATCTTAAAGTTAGAAGAAAGAACTAATTAATGCTTTATTTTGATGACCCAAAGTCTTATGAGTCAAAACTAAAGTAAAATAAAATTTGGGTCCTTATGAAGATTCATGAAAATGATTGTCATTATTAAAAAACAAAATTAGTCTCTATATTCTTTTAAAGTAAAAATAAATGAGTAAAAAAAAGTATTTGAAAATAGAGGTGGAAAAGTTTTCATTCTTGAGTAAAATACTGTTCAGAAACTGTAAATGTAGTTAAACATTTATAATTTAGAAAACATCAAATATCTGTGTGGGACATAATTGTGCCCTGTATAACAATGACTTAGTAACATGTCACATATGTGATGATGGTCCCTAAGGTTGCAAGGCCTAGTGATGCCTTAACTATCTTAGCTTTAAGCACACTGTGATGTTCAGAAAACTATGAAATCATTTAACAGCACATTTGTCAGAATGTATTCCTGTTAAGTGATGTATGACTACACTAGAAAATGTCTACCTTTATAGTCCCAACTTCTAAAAGTAAATTTTACCTAGAAGTGTCAAATAAATAATTTTAAAGATCTCTCTGCAAAAATCTAAGTGTTGTGTTCACTGCAATCTTTTCATGGTAGACTTGCCTAATTAAATTAAGCTCATATTTAACCTCTGAGATTGTTTAAAACAATAAAAAAATCTAAAAGTCCATTTTTTGTCCTTCTTTGCCTCCCTTCTACAAATATGCCTGTATCTCTGCTAAATGCCCTGTACCAGGGGCTTTTCTGACAATAAGTGTCCATAATATGTATAAAAATAATGATAATACAAGTCAGAATATTTTCAGTTTCACCAGATGTGAATTATTCAACAGCAGTTATAAATGTTGAAAGTATAAATTATCCATTCATTCTTGATTGATGATGGTTAGGTAACAAAATAGGGGAAATTTTAATGAATTGATGGCCGATTAAAAATCACAACACTATAATTTTTAAAAAGTAAATAGTAAATTATGAAGTAAATAATACTGTTGTGCAGTTTTGAATTTCATATGGATTTCATTTCCTGAAGAATATTCATAGCAACGCAATTAATTTTGAATGTTTATATAATGATACTGGTAGGCCATATGAACTTAAAGCAAGCTCTTGGAAGAAGTAACTAAAGTACAAGCTGTTAACTATTACTTTAAGTAAGTGCACTGAAGCAATTTTTAACAAATGTTCTTCAGGTAATTCAGATTTTCAGACTTGATCATAAACCTTTCCAGAGCATTTCTATACCAACTAAATTTTAAATACAAGCAGGAAAATTGGTAGGCTAGAAAATTGGTATGTTAGTATAGTCTATGCAGTTTAAGTTTAAAAAGCACTCATTGAGATTTCAAATGTTAAAATATTACCTACTGTACACTAGTCATAGTTAAAAAAGAATTTCCTAAAGATTTTGAACTCACTTAGCAGTGTTCATGCATCTTAATTACATAATTACCTACAACCACTCTAATCTATCTTCTTCATTTTTCTTCTTATAAAAGAAACAAACTAATTATAGATTTACCCTGACAAAAAAAAATACAACCTGCACCATATTTCCTGGACTTCTTCCAGCATTTACACTCTGCTTCACAGACAGGAAGGAAGTGGAGAAGAAACTAAAGTGGCTATTATTCTGCATGTTCTAACAGTGTTCACGAAAGAGGAGTCATGGCATTGGGTCAGTCTCACTGAAGGTTGGAAGTTTCACTAATATTCTCCTGCACTGGAAGCAGGCAGCACCTCGCCAATCAGTGAGCCATACTTATCAAGAGGAACTTGAAATAGGCTAATTTGACAAGGTAAGGATTTATGTGTAGTGATGGAAGACTGAGGAAACTGTTAGTATAAGGCACGTCAGCCTGGTTTCAGGTGAAACCTTAACATGATCTAAAACTTAGGCATCCAGAATAGTATACAAACAAGGAGAATGACTGAGGTAGGACAAAATTTTGAACACCTGCTTATGAAACTTACTTTGAAGGAGCACAAACTTGACTCTGCACAGTTCTTTAACTGATTCATAATAACTTGCTCTGTCATCCATTCAATGGATATTTAGACATGAAGAGACAATTTGCCAGCATGGAAGCCAGAACAAACTACTAGAATGTAGAATATTAAAGCTTTAGTAGCCTGAATTCTTTCATAGGTGGTGATATAGAGCTCAGGCATCCAGAGAGGTTCCACCCAGCCTGGAGTTTACCAGGTAGGGTCTTCGATCAAGTTGATGCTGGATTAGTGATTAGTGTATAATTCAAAAGGTTTACACTAAATCTGTCAGTACGCCTACAAATGCCTCCCCTTTAAGGTCCTCTACATGAGGTACCAACCAAGAAATGATACAGCTTCTCTGAAGCTACCAGGGAAGGCAGGGCTCAACTTGTGCCCCAGGTGAGAGTGAAGGGTCCTTAATAATCAAACATCAGCTTGGAAGTTGCCCGGGCTAACCTGTGAGCAAGTCTGCTGTGCAAGTCATGTGCTTGAATAGTAACATTTTGCAAACTTGACAAATGCACAGCCAAAATGTTGGAGTTATTTCAATCACTGGATTGCACACTACGGGATATTATGTGTCAAATTTTATTCCAGTTAGTGATACCATACTTTTAAATGGTTATTTGATTATAGATTTAGATTATAAAATCTGAGGTGAGTTATCATTTTGTATGATGTTTATTCTAGTCAGTTACATAGTCTATCTAAAACAAAACTGTTTTGTTGTCATGCACAATTAGTTTTCATATTTTCAAACATTTGTCACCAAGACAAACCAATGCTCAAAATGTGCTGCACTTTCTTTAAATGATTGGTTTTAAATGGCTGAACCTGCTCCTCTGGCTGTTTTCAGTGTGTTTACTACCTTGCAATGTGACAGGAATAAAATGGCAACTATTTCCTTTTGAAATGTGATTTTTTTCTCTGTTTTTACTTTGATGGTCTTTTTCCAGATGCTACATGACAGTAATAACTTGATGTAAGAACCTTTATCATGAAACTTATTGATCAGCATTAAAATAATTGGATTTGAATTGCCCACATTGGAACTAATCTATACTGAATAACAAATAAGAATTTATTCTATATATCTGTTGGGAGATAATCCTTTACCTGTCTCTTGCATGTCTTGCGAATTTAGTCACTGACTGCTGTTGTTCTGTGTTACTTTGTCACCGTTTCTTTAAAATAACTAATCACCTTGGAAAATAACTCTAACTAGAGTTAAGGGCAGGTTTACTTAAATGATTCTGACAAGATGGTGTCTTCTAGAACAAATGAACAGTCAGGTTTTATAAAATATATGCATTATGTTACAAAATATTCTTATTCCCTAAGCTATAATTCTTCTATAATACAACTTCCTATAGATATAAATATCAACTGACTTTTAGTTTTTAGGAATTAGACTTACGGAATTGAAGCTACTGCTATTTCTTGAGGATTAGTGCATTTTCTTTGATATACAAGTATGACTTTTGACAAAATCCATGAAACTATGGCTGGCTAAAGTATTAGCTTACAAGTAAGATATAAGAATGTAAGTTAATGCCATTCAATGTTTCTCGCATTATTGGAGGAGACAAAGAACAATGAAACCATTTTAATGAGGAAAAGAGAAGGTGAGATTTTGTCCTGATGCACGGCGATTTTTGCCCTTGGAATGAATATTTTTGTGTGCATAAAGTTAAATCAATATGATTTCCTTAATTTTGTCATAATTCTCTCTCTCTCTCTCTCTCTCTCTCTCTTTCTCTATGAATTTATAAGAGAACAGACTTCTGACAGTTGTTGTGAAGATTTGGGAGCTTAGATTTTAGAAACAGCTGGTTGATTTTTACTTTGACTAAGAGAAATAAAAAAGTGTCAGATGGAATATATATATGCATATATATGTATATCTATGAATATATATATATATATATATATACATTACGTCCATAGAATATTGAAGGATATTTAAATAAGATTTGACTGGTTTATGAGTTGATTTATATCTGTAGTCTTTGCTGTATGTATTACAGTGTAATGAACCAGATCAGAATTTCAAATTCCCTTTGTCTAGAGTGGGTCTGGTAAGTAGACCACAGCTAGCTTGACTTGTGAAAAAGGAGGATTACCCAGGAACACATGGTGGACTTTCAAGGACTCTGGGAAAAATTCTCCCTAAAATAACTCTCCCATTTGCTTTCAGATGCTTGGAATTCTTTATCACTAAAAGGAAATCCTTTGATTCAATGTTTATAGTAGAGGATTAAAATGCACATACCCTGAGAAAGGTGACTCCTTGCTTAAGCTGACATTAAGGCATACATGGGCAACAGGTTATCTGAGAGCTGGCCTTCAGTCTTTAACAGGTGGCAGTAGAACTTTATATAAAAGATAGAAAAGAGGTCAGCATTATTTTAGCTAAAATAATTACTATTACTTTAAGCCAGTGCTCGTAAGCATATTTTGCCTTTCATTTAAACTATACTTTCTTGCCAGTAATTTCCTAGAGGGTTGCTTAGGAAGAATTCTTGTGTATATCCAAGTGCATTGAAATAGCTCCACTTTCATCCATAGCTGCCAAGAGTGCCAAGGGAGAGTCATTAGCACAAACGCTAGGCATTTGGTGTCTAGGTCCTACATTATTAGTTGCAAATAGCTTACTGAAAGTAAGTGTGTCCACTTAAGACATCATATCATTTAATGGCCAGGCACTGAGAGCAAAAGTTAGTAGAATATGTTTATTGTCTGTTTTCAAGTTTTTCTCTCTACAGCACACGCATGCTGTGGAGTTGAATACCCTGGTTTCAGTTAAACTGAAAGATCATGGATATCAGACAACTGACAAAAGAAGGTATTTACTAAAATACAAAAGAAGGTGTTTGCTAGTGCCTGACTAAACTGGCTAGCCTTAATTCTGTTAGAAAATTTGGCCATAAGTGACAGAAATCCGAATTAAACAGTTTCAGGCAAAGAAAAAAATCAGTGGCTCATGGCACTAAATTAGAATGTGAGTCAAGGTATGGTCTTACAGTTGGCTAGAACCACAATTTGAATACCATCAGATGCCCTTGGTATCTTATTCTAACAGAGTTTTGCTTCTCTGCTTAATTTTCTTAAACATTCCCTGTGAGACAGGTATCAAAGGCACCAGTAGCATTTGGGTTAATTCACCTTTTTGACTTTGCCACCAATAGAAAGGAGCTCTCATTCTTAGTCTTGATTAGAGAAAAAAGTAAATGCTGACAAAGGGACAAAGGCTTTGAACAGCTTCGCGGTATCTATAATTTACCTCACTTGGTTCAAGGATATCCCTGAAGTCACGGAAGTCTATTTATAAGTATCCATTGGCTCCATCTGGAACCATAACATTAAAAGTAATATTTCCCAGAAATTGGAGGTATTATGATTATCAACCAAAAAAATTGCTAGAGTGAAACTATTAAGTGACCCATTCATTCCTAAATCTGCTAGACTCTTTTGATCATAGATATAAATCTTATCTGAAGTAATTGAAATGTATTTCTAAAACACAAAACTGATTTTGCTAGTTTTAAAAAAACTTTTAATAGCTTTCTGTCATATACAAAGAAATGTATAATTCCTCATGATGGTCTAAAGTGTTTTTATGGGTCTTGATTTCTGTCTTTTTAGCCTTATTTCCTGGTATTCTCTACCCTGGGAACTCCCATTCCTCCCACATGTGCTATCTTTTCACTACTCAGCCATTCAACAAATAAGCTATGGTTTTCCTGGGTTCAGGCTTTTGGCTCCTTGTCTAACATGATTTATGTCCTTAACTTAGAGAACTTCTACTCACTTAAGATCGGACTTAAAAGTTTCTTTACCCAGGGAACTTCTAGCAGTGTGTTCCCTCCTCCAACCTACCACACAAGGAATTATACCCTATTTTCCATCCTTAAGAAGCACTTAGTGTCTTTAATTTTACATTATAACATACTACCTTATAATAGCTTTATTGATATATAACTTATATCACACAAAGCTTGCACATTGTAGGATATTCAGAAAGTCATATAACCATGGCATTTAATTTTAGAAAGTTTTTATTACTGTAAAGGCATTGTGCACATTGGCAGTGATTCTCCAACCTTTCTTCTTTCTCTACCTTATCCTCAGTTCTAAGCAACTACTAATCTTTGGTCTCTCTCTGTAGAATTGCCTATTCTGAACATTTTATGGAAACACAGAATATAATATGTGGTCTTTTGTGACTGACTTTTTTCACTTAGAAGATTTTTGAGTTTTAATCATGTTCTAACATGTATCAGAGCTTCATTGCCTTTCTTGTGATTCAGCAATAAGCTATAGTCTTATCGTACCAAAAAACAAAAAAAAAAAGATTTTGTCAATGAATGGATAATTGGGTGTTTCCCATTTTTTGACTCTCATGAATAATGCTACTGTGAATATTACTGTGCAAGTTATTGTGCAGACAGGTGTTTTCATTTATGTTAGGCACAAATCAGGAGTTGCTTTCCTGGATATCGTGATAATTCTGTGCTTAACATTTTAAGAATTACCTATTTTACATTTCCATCAACAATGTATAGAGGCGGTGACATCTACACATCTTAGCTTATATTTTTATTATTATTTCCTTATCTCTCTTCTCCAAAAGATCTGGAAACTGAATTTAATTATGAAATGATTTTCATTCATCTTCATATCATCAGGAACCATTAAAGTGACAAAGAAAAAAACAGAGAAGGGAAGGAAGATTGGGCTTCACTACACCATGATAGATGGAAAATTTAAATTAACCTAAGATTTTTTATTCTTGTTTTACTTTATTTAATTCTGTGAACTTTCTTAATGCAATAGGATTTAATGCTTCTTCTAAAAATTCTGTACATATTAATTCTGGTCCTTAATATCTGAAAATAATAACTTTGTCAACATTTTTCAGGACTACCAACAAAATGTCATGGAAATTTGATATTGCAATATCATTTTTGGCTTGATTTTTAAAAAACATATCATAATCAAATGACTATGGTTTAAACAATGATTCCATAAAGAAAGAGTGAATTTATGTTCAGCAATGATTATGTCTAAGAAACACAAAAGAATTTAGAGAATATAGGTAGCTAAATTTCAAAATCACTTAAAAAGCAAAACTGTAAGTTTTTTCATGTATAAAAACTATTAAATAATATTCTCTTGCACAATATGTGTTATGTTTGGCCATGGTTTTATTTATACATTACATGTATATCTTTCAAACTTTATGTAGATTGGGTAAATTACACTCAGTTCAGAAAAGCGACTAAAAAGTACATGTTTACATTTCAGTCTTCATATTGCAAGTAGGCATGTGTAACTTAAAAGTTCTTCTGGCCAGAATAGAAGCATTTACCTTACATATCTCAGATGTTAGTTAATCAACCATCAGCACTTACTATCTTCCAGGGTATTAGTGCTTTGCCACCATGTCTAGTAAATGACTAAAAATTTCTGTACTTCAATGAGAAAGAAACTCAAAAGTTATTCTGATGACTTTGGATTTGAAAGTATTTTAAATTGTTCCATGATTTCATATTATTCGTGAAAAACTTTTAATTGGCTTGTACTAGAACTGCATTTATAAATCTTCATATTGTTCTTTGAGGAATTCTTACAATGAGTTTATAATACATGTCACTGATTTTTAACAAATTGACATTTGTCCTTAGACAGATTTAATACTTTGCCAATGTCAGGTATACTTTTTTTATTTTAAAGAGAAAACAAAAACAAAAACAAAGACACCAAACACAGAATTTCAAAAACAAGATAATAGGAAATTGACAGTGGTCAACATATTGCATGTTGTTTTCTTCAAAGTAGTTGTTCAGATTGCAGGATATATACATGCTTAATTTATTAAACAATATAAGCACAGACTGCTCTCTTCAATGAATGAAGAGAAATCAGTAGTATAATTATCTTAGCTATCTTTTGTATGCACACACACACACACATATATATATATATTTTTTTTTTTCTTTTCCCTTCTTTTATCCTTTCAACAATCCCAGAATCCCAGTGTTCTCTATTTTCTGGCTGTTTCTTTCTCTTTCACAATGTTTATTGTAGATTTTGGGTCTTATTTACTTTTTCAGTTTCTTACACTAAGGAGACAATACGATGTTTACACATGTAGGTCTGATTTACTTCATTTATGAGTATGGACTCTAGTTGCATCCATTTAACTATAAAATCCTCCTTTATCCTTCTTCATAGCAGAACAGTATCCCATTATATAAAAATACCACATTTTAAAAAGTTCTTTCCCTAGCCAGGGGTGGTGGCGCATGCCTTTAATCCCAGCACTCGGGAGGCTGAGGTAGGAGGAGCGTTGTGAGTTCGAGGCCGGCTTGGGCTACAACGCGAGCATAAGATTGGCCTGAGCTACATAGTGTGACCCTGCCTCAAAAAACTAGGGCCGGGAGTTTGGCTCAGTGGCTTAAGCACCTGTCTGGTAGGCGCGAGGTTGTGAGTTTGATGCCTGGGGCCGAAAAAAAAAATCTTTCCTTGGTTGATGTGTATTTGGGTTGTTCCCAAATTTAAGTATTACAAATTGTGCTGTTATAAACATGGGTGCACATATTGCTGTTTTGTGATGTTTTTAATTCATCTGGGAAAATACCCAAAATGGGAATAGCTAGGTCGAATGGGACTTCTAATCCAGTTTTATGAGGAATCTCCACAATGGTTGTATCAGTCTACACTCCCACCAAAGGTGGAGGAGGGTTTCTTTTTCCCCACATCCAATCCAGTATTTGTTATTGGTTGATTTCTTGATGATAGCCTTACTTTCTGGGGTGAAGTAAAATCTCAGTGTTGTTTTAATTTGCATTTTTCAAATGACCAGTGATGTTGAACATTTTTTCATAAATTTATTGTCATTTGTATTTCTTCATTTGAGAAATGTATATTTATCTCTGATGCTCATTTTTGTATTGGGTCTTTGAATTTCAGGGTTCTGAATATTTTCAGTTCTTTATATGTTCTGGATAGAAGTCCTTTGTCTGAGGGACAGTTAGTTGAATATATTTTTTCCATTCTGTATATTTATTTTTCACACTTTGTGATTTCTTTTGAGGTGTAAAACTTTTTAATGAGATCCCAGTTGTTGATTCAGAGAAGTACATCCTAAGGTGTTTGTTTTTTTTTCATGAGCTCTCTGCCTATGCCTATGTCTTCAAGATTTCTACCCACTTTGTCTTCCAGTAAATTTAGAGTTTCTGTTTTAATATTTAGATCTTTGATCTGCTTTGACTTTAGTTTAGTGCATGCCAATGGACATGGGTCTAGTTTTACTCTTTGACATGTAGAAAGTCAGTTTTTCCAGCACCATTTCTTAAAGAGGCTATCTTCATTCCAGTGAATATGTTTTGCACCTTTGTCAAAGATAAGGTGACTGAATGTTTTTGTAGTTGTGTGTGGGAGACAACTTGAGTGGGTCCTCTTAAATGCAGAACCATTGTTGCAGCTTTGATTATATTGACTTATTTCCTTATGCTGATATATACAGAGCTGACTATGGCATTTTCTTTTCTCTTTAATTGGCTCTAAGCATTGCAAATAAGGTTAGCCGAGGTACTGATATGTAATCTCTAAAGCCATTTGACAGTGTCCTGTTTCCTCCCATAGTGATCTCTGTGAAATATATAGGCACAGTGGGATGGCAGAGCCAATGTGCTCCAGGAATGTCAACTGGGTATGAGCCTGGAGAAAGAGGCTGTGAGTCCCCAGGGCATAACAATTTACATATCAGAAGCAGGTACTGGTATGTGGTCTTTAAAGCCATCAGAAAGTGTCCTGTTTCCTCCCATAGTGACCTTTGTAAAATATATAACACACAGTGGGATAGCAGAGCCAGTGAGCTCCAGGAATGTCAACTGTGGATAAGCCTCAAGAAAGAGGCTATGAGTTCCCAGGGCATAAAGTTTGCAAATCAGAAACTGAAGCAGCAGCCTCCTAAAACAATTCACTTGCTATCTTGATTGGGTTGTGCAAATTGATCCCCCTGCATATCTTTCTCACTACCTTGCTAGCCAGCTCAAGTTACTCATGTAGTTCCCGCCATCCTTACTGTCACTCATTTTCAAGTCACCCCCTTGCTTCACTAGTTAATAAATTCTGGGAGAGGCCTAGGATCAAGGCCTTTGTCCACATGTCCTCACAAGGATTGGACTTAGGACCCCTTGGCTGCCCTTAACTTTGAATATGTCTTGGAGTCTTTACTCTCACTGTGGGCTGCACTGGAGGTGGTAGATTAGAATTAACTTGCCAGGATTCTAATAATGTCTCAATGGAATTAAAAATATAATTTATTGGATTGTGAGGAAGACTAGAGAAAGGTTTACAATACTTGGGTTACTATACTCAATATTTGGGGTTACAATAATTGTGTCTGCTTCTAATCTGTTTGATTGGTCCTCAGGTGTATTTTTTTGACAGCACCGTGCTGATGTGATCACTGTAGCTTTGTAGTATAATTTCAAGTCAGGAATTGCGATACCTCCTGCCTTGCCTTTGTTGCCCAGGATTGCCTTTGTTATTCTAGGTCTCTTATGTTTCCAAATGAATTTTTGGAATATTTTTTCAAGATCTCTGAGGTATGCTAAAGGTATTTTGATTTAGATGCATTAAATCTGTGTAAAAGTTTTGAGAATATGACTGTTTTCACTATGTTGGTTCTTCCTATCGATACGCAAGTGATATTTTTTAACTTCCTGATAACCTGTTCAATCTCCTTTTTCAAAGTATTATGATTTTCAATATATGAATCCTTTACTTCCTTTGTAAGATTGATTCCCAAGTATTTCACTTTTTTGGATGCTATTGGGAAGGGTGTGGTTTCCCTCATTTCTCAGTGAGCTTTTTGCTTGTGTACAGGAACATTATTGATTTTTGATTGTTGGCTTTGTATTCAGCTACATTATTGAATTTATTAATTCTAGAAGTCCTCTGGTGGAGTTTTTTGGGTCTTCTATGTAAAGTTTCATGTCATCTGTGAACAATGATCATTTTACTTCTTCCTTTCCTATCCTTATTCCTTTTATTAGTCTCCCTTGTCTAATTGCTCTGGCTAATATTTCTCAAACTATGTTGAATAGGAATGGTGATAGTGGATATCCTTATTTTGTTCCTGATTTTAGATCGAAAGCTTTCAGTTTTTGTTCATTTAGTGTGAGGTTGCCTGTTGGTTTGTTGTTGATAGCTTTATTGGATTGAGATAAAGACCATCTATTTTGATTTTCTGTAGGGGTTTTGTAATGAATGAGTGTTGGACTGTTATGGTTTATGTTCCTGTGGCCCCACGAAGTCTCATGTAATCATGGCATGGATGCAGCTGAGTCTAGCATTCATGACTAGTTTGTTGTCTGATGCTGGGATTGGTGGTGTGAGTGTCACACCCACCCAGGGGCGAAGCTGACATACAGTGTAAGGGCAGGAAGAAGGCATATCTTCTTTCTCTCACCAGCTCAAGCCTTGCTGTTTTGTAGCTGCCATGAATGGCTGCCCTGCCATGCCACACTGCCTTAGAGCCGAGTATGAGCTGAAACCCCCAAGAACTATAAGAAATAAATCTTTCCTTCCCTAATTTTCGGTATCAGGTATTTTGTCTCAGCAATGAGAAAAAAGTAACCAACACATAGAGTTTATAAAAAGCTTTTTCCAAAATTATTGGGATGATCATGTGAGTTTTGTCTTTGGCTCTGTTGATATGGTATATTACATTTATTGATTTGCATGTGTTGAACCATCCCTGCATTCCTGAGATAAATCCTACTTGGTCATGGTGAATAATCTTCTTGATGATTTGTCACATTATGTTTGCTAGTATTTTATTGAGAATTTTTGCATCTATGTTCATTAGGGAGATTGGCCTGTGGTTGTCTTCTTTGGTTGGGTCTGCCTCTAGTCTTGGTATTAGAGTAATACTTGCTTCCAGGAATGAGTTAGGAAGAATTGTTTCACTTTCAATTACATTAAAGAGTTAGAGGAGTATTGACAGTAAATCTTCTCTAAATTTCTTACAGAATTTAGCCGTGAATCCACCAGGACTCTGGTTTTTCTTTATTGGTTAGTTTTTAGTTACATTTTCAATTTCATTAACTAATATTGGGTTATTCATTATTTTTACATCTTCTTAATTCATCTTTGGTAATTCATATGTTTCTAGGACTCTATCTATTTCTCCTGTATTTTCTATCATATGTGAGTAAAGGTTTTTAAATTAGGTATTGATAATATCCTGAATTTCCACAGAATCTGTAGTGATTTCACCCTTTTCATACCTTATTGCATGGATTTGAGTTTTTTCTTTCCTTTTTAAAATAAGGTTGGCTAGGCGTTTATCAATTTTGCTTATCCTTTCAAAAAACCAACTCTTCAATTTTTTAATTCTTTGTATTGTTTTCTTAGTTTCAATTGCTTTAACTACTGGTCTGATCTTTATAATTTCCTCCCTTGTATGGGCTTTATGATTGACTCATTCTTCTTTTTCTAGAAGTTTCAGGTATAGCATTGGTTTGTTTTTATGTGCTCATTCTCTTCTTATGATATGAGAATTCACCACTATAAATTTCCTTCTTAGGACTGCTTTCATTGCATACTACCAGTTTCTGCATGCTGTATTGGCATTTTAGATATTGTTTAATTACTTCCTTAATTTTGTCTGTGACCCATTGGTTGTTCATGAGGGTGTTATTTAATTTCCATGTGTCTGTGGGGTTTTTGTTGTTTCTTTTGCCATTAATTTCCAATTTCATGGCAGTATGGTCAGATAATATGCATGGAATAATTTCAATTCCATTGCATTTACTTAAGCATGTTCTATGGGCCAGTATATGGTCTATTTTAGAGAATGTTCCATGTGCAGCTGAGAAAAATGTGTTTTCTGATGTTGTTGGGTGGAACACTCTGTAGATGTCTACTAAGCCCATTTGTTCATAAGTTCAGTTTAGTTCTGTTTATTTCTTTGCTGATGTTTTGCTTTGTTGACTTGTCTCTTTGTGACAGTGGGATATTAAATTCCCCAATTGTGATATTGCTTAAATGTTTTTTCATGCCTATTAATATTTGTCTTATATAATTGGGTGCTCCATCCATAGTTGGTGCACATATATTTATGATTATTATCTCTACCTCTTGAATTTTTCCCCTAACAAGTATGTAGTGATCTTTTTTATCTCTTTTGATCATTCTCGATTTGAAGTTCCCATTGTCTCTAAACACATTAGCCACTTCTGCTTTTTTTCTGGGTTCCCATTTCATAGAGTATTGTTTTCTAACCTTTGACATTTAGGCTATGAATTTCCTTTTGAGTTAAATGTGTTTCTTGCATTCAGCATTCAGCAAGAAACACATTGATGGATTTTGTTTCTTGATTCTCTCTGCCTGTGTTTCTTTTTATTGGTAAATTGAGGGCGTTTATACCGATGGCAATAACTAATGTATATTGGCTTGTCTTTGTCATGTTACTTTCCTGCTGATGGTTCCCTACATTTTCCTTCTGTTTAATTGCTTGTCCTGTTTGATGATTTTTTTCTTTTGTCATTCTTGGAATTGTGGCCATTATTATCTCTTTCTAAAGAGTATCTTTTAGTACTCTTCATAGGGTTGGTTTGGTGGTCATGATTTTCTTCAGTTTTCTCTGTCATGGAAGTATATTATTTGTCCATTAATTGTGAAAGATAGTTTTTCAGGGTACATAAGTGTAGGCTGAAAGTTTTTTATTTCAAGACTTTAAATACTTCACTCCAAGCTCTTCTTGACTTGAGGGTTTATCTCGAGAAGTCTGTTGTGATTCTGATTGACTTTCCTTTGTAGGTGATCTGTTTCTTTTCTCTAACAGCTTTTAATATTCTGTTCTTGTGCTGATTGTCTGAGATCACAATTATTATATGTTTGGGTGTGGACTTACTTTTGTTATGGCTAATTAGGTTGCTATATGCCTCACTTAATCTGCATGTCAGATATTTTTCTCATGCTTGGGAAGTTTTCTGGTATTCTGCAAATATTTTTTTATGTCATTCGCATTGGCTCCTGCTTTTTGTTGACACTAATTATTTTTATATAGTTTTTCTTTGCATCATCTTGTAGTTGTGGATTATTGTTTCGTGATTTTTGTTTTTTTTCAGCAGATCTTTCTTTTCATGACCACTAGCTGCAATTCTGTCTTTAAGGTCTGCAAGTCTGTCTTCAGTTTCATTCAAGTGATTTTGCCAGCTTTCAGTGAAAATTTTAATTTCCTGGAGATCTGTTTGAATTCATTTCATGTATTCTATTTCTTTCCTCTGTTGATCATTCCTAACATCATTATTTTCTTATCTATCTCTGCTCTAGTTTTGCTCAGCTTTAAAAATGTTGACATTTCTTTTTTTACCTTAGAGAGTATTTCTGATCTGATTTCCTCTGTGATCTCATGAATTTGTTTCTTTACTTTGCTTGCTATCATTTCAGAAATTTCAGGTGTGTGTACTCCATATTGTTTTTTTTTTTTTTTTTTTTT